>JAFNEN010001037.1:0-73463 GCA_019343175.1 Oedothorax gibbosus | reverse complement strand
TTGCAGGAAAACATTCGGAAAAGGTTTCGTTCTGAATATCTTGGATCATTGATACGAAGGTCTGAAAAAGTCAAAACCTCGAAGATAAATGTGGGGGATATAGTGCTCATAAAAAGTGATAACACTAATCGCATCGACTGGCCTCTGGGAAAAGTGACGGAAGTTCTACCAGGAAAAGATGGAATTTGTCGACTCTTCAAACTCAAAACGTCGCGTGGAGAGATTCTGCGTCCAATTTAGCGCGTCTACCCTTTGGAAATTTCTGCGAGCGATTCACCATTTCCACTGGATGAAGATACGTTACATACAAATATAGTCTCTACCAAGAAAACTGACCTTAAGTGTTCAAGCAAAGACAAGAAAAGTCGAACTGTCAAAATCCCTGAGAGACTGGATCTCTAGTGTAGTAGTTGAGTCGTGGAACTTCCACTACTCAAGGTGGGAGGATGTGAGATCGTGCGATCACCTTTAATTTTAATTTTCACACGAGCATTTAATATTTTATATCACGTTAATAAATATAACTTTTATATCTAATTTAAATGTGATGATATATATTTGAAAATATGTGTAATTTTGTTTAACAATGCAGCGTTTCAATAATGTTCTGCATGTATTCAATAATGTTCTGCGTGTATTCAATAAAGTTGTGATTTATTTTAGTTATTTTCTTTAAAAAATTATCTTGTTTTTTTTATTTTTGTTGTCAAAATGTTGAACATGGTACAAATTTATCTTTTTACAAATATCCAAGAGTAATCAACCAATTGAAGAAATTTGACTTTAACCTTAAATATGGATGACAAGTGCAACTGGAGTTAAGACAAAGCCTTATTAGAGAAGTGTCAAATTTAAATTTGTTTCCAATACAAGAATAAATCTCTTATTCAAGGGGATTAAATGTGTGATGAGTTGGAAGTATGTAGAAATAAATTCCAAGTAAAATTCAAATGTATATTAATATAATTTTTTTATTGCATTTATATGTTTTTGACCCTTCAAAATATAGAATGCATAAAAAAGTTTTCGTAATAAATTATAAATTCAATATGGTTCCAAAAACGGTTTGAAAAAGTGATCAAGAAACATGGAATTTTTTTTATTTGTCAATGGATTATGTATGGAAAGAAGCAGAACAATTAGGAGAATTATATTGTCCAACAAATATTACATTAGTATAGGAATAAAAGAAATTAACCTAATAAAATAAAGAAGAGAATAAAAGAATAAAACCTAACGTCCCATAGTACGTAACACTCAGCGCCTAATGCGTTTTACCACTGCCGTGAGGATATGCTGCGTGGTCGGCTATCATTTTCGGATGTTCGGTGAAACGTAATTGCAATCGCGTAGAAAAACACTAAATTTTCAACCGAAGTTCGAGAAATCAAAATTTTCGAATAAATCTTACATTAGGATGAAGGTGATAAATAGAAGATGAAAAATTTGAAGGAAGTATACGAAAAAAAAAATAGCAAAATGAAACTGAAAATTAGTTCTTCTTTTGCCTACTCGCACGCATAGATTGAGGTGTGAAGCGGTTTCGGTGCTCTGTCTACTCACTCCAAATCAGTATTCTTTAGCTCAGTGCCAGTAGTAGCCATATCCATTGGGACCATCTAGGCCCAATTATTTTTCGTCGCTGAAGATCACTTGCAGCCATTTGTCGCTGTAAGACATGTGTTGTTGAGCCCATTGCAGTCTTGCATTTTATGATGAGACAGCAAGCTAGGGTTGCGCTTCAGCTTAGATTTTATCAAGTATCCAGATTCCCTTGATTTACCTCCTGATAGTTTCACGTGAAAATTTAGCCACAATCAGGCTTTCAATTTGATTTGAAAAGCAATGTTTGTCTGAAGCCAATTTTCTTATTTGTCTATCCTTTTGTTTGCTGGAGATTCGAGGTCTTCCAGACCGCGATTTTGGTTGATAGTGATCGCCGCGTGCTAACACTCTATAAACACCTCGTTTCGAACGCTTTAATTCAGTAGAAATACCAGAAACAGATTGACTTCTGAATTTTAATGTCCATATCCTTAGAATCTCTTCATACGAAAATTCAGTTGACTTCCGAATAGTTCTAAACATTGCAAATTACCTTCAACCTTTTAAAGCAACTTTATCCCCCCCCCCCCCCCCTTTGATGACACAATCACTTTCTCTAGAGAATTTGCATAAAACTGAAACGTGTGCTTGTACTTTTGTGGCAAGGAAAGTTTTGAAATTTTTGATTTGTTGATGGAAGTCGAATTTATTTATATTTTTTGGAACAACTTTTTACCCTATAATTTTTCATGCTGCCTAAAGAATATATATTTAAAAAAAACTACGGAAAAATAGTAAACATTGACTATTTTTTCATGAATTGCGTCTGTTCCTAAACTTTTGTGCAGCACTGTATATAGATATAGATGTAAATGGTGTTAGCTTTAAAATTTTATTTTCATGTCACTTTCGTATTTCTTTTCCCTTTTTGAAATTTTAATTAAGGCAACATTTACTATGTCCCATTAGACCCCACGTATGGCGGCTAATGGGACATTTAAATGTTTTTTTAAAATGCTCAGCAACTAAAATATGGTAATATTTTAACATCTGTCGAATGACTTTTTAAGTAAACTAACGTTCAGTTTATGAGCGCGCGTGTAAAAAATAAATTTAAATTCTTGTATTTTTGCTGAAATACAGAGGTTAATAAAAATGTGTCCCACATTAGCCCCCATTCACCCTTTAGGCTTTTAAAAACAAAGTGACTTAGGAAAAATGGGAATACAGTTTATAGAGTATAGAACAGAAATAATTATACAAGATTTTCTTTTTTATTATAGTTTTTTTTAGTCCACAGAGCGTGACATGTCATGTCCGTGGTTTGTCCCAACCCTCAATTTCATGACTTTGGAAATTTATATCTAACTTATAAGATATGAATTCACTTTTAAATTAAAGAATTTTAGAAAGAAACACACTGGGAAAATATTAATGCAATTTTTATCTTTATTTTTATATTTGTATTTATTTTAATGAATATTTAATGCGTGTCCCCAATGACTGCAATCACGTCCGTGGACCTGAACAAAAACTTGTATTGAATTCAATAGGTACAACGCAATGTCTATGTAATTTTAGTTTCATTGGAATACATATTGTATAATAAAATAAAAAAAACCAGTTTATTCTTAGCTCTTAAGTCATTTTGTTGTTTATTAAACTTAAGATTTAGTGAAAGGTCAAAATGGGTTCATCACGTTTGTCGCTAAGAAAGAACTTAGGTAAGCAAATCAAATGTCTATTCTTACTTAATTATGTGTAGCATTAGATACAAAGAGCTTAATTTTTTATACTCATGTTTCAAATATGAACATACCATGTTTTACAAGGATGAAACATGTAATTTGTCACGCCTGTGGACATCACGTCTGTGGACTCTGTATGTCTACAGACATCAGTTATCCATGGATGTTATCATGATGTCTTGTTTGACTGTTTCTGGACTACTATTTTTGTAGTACTAAATATATGTGTTTAGGCTTGAGTAGCCTATTTAGAAGAATAAGTAATGTGATGTATTATATTTTAGTTAATTTACAGAGGGATGTTTTTAAAATTGACCATTCTTTTTATGGATAAATTATCAAAACACAGAAAATTAAAGAATATTTTATAAATCGGCTAATTAATACATTGCACCAGGGCTGGAAAACCACCCGTCCTCGACGGTCAAAAATTCCCCGAGGACAACCAATTTCTCGAATCCGACGTCCACGAGGACGGCCATTTCCCAGTTAACGTTCGTTTATTTTTAAAAATTGGTTTTTGTTATCTTAACAAGACTCTAGCGCCTCCACCCAGTCTGTGACGTCACTGTTGACATCTCCCTGCTGTCTCCAATCATGGCCTTCAAATCCTGGGGCGCCGTTCCTCGATCACTCCTCTGAGTCACTTCTCGAAAGTTTTTGTTTCGTTTACCTTCCCCACTAAAAATCGAAAACGAATGCGGCCCGACACTGCTTGTATTACCGTTCTCGGCATATTTACGGCAAAAAGATGAAACGGCAGCAAAGCATCAGCAATTATTTTGGTAGCTTAATCGGAAACAATTCCAATAAAAAGGCGAAAACCACTACAGAAAATGGTCCTACCGACGATATCGAAACAAATTAAAATCGTTTTCAAATTTATGACAAAGAGAAGAGAAAGCGAAATGCATTTTGAAAATGAATCAAATATGACATATGCTATTAAAAAGAAATACTAGGTTAGTATTAGTTATGTAATAAATAAGGGAAAATTATAGATATTTATTTAGATGCTATTTATATAGTTTGAGTTTGACGGGTTAGTTTCAAAGGAGGACGGGTACATTTTTGGACAAGCCGTCCTCGGGGACGGGTAATATTTCTGATATTTTTCAAGCCCTGCATTGCACCCTAAATTATTTGGCTTACCCTAAATTATTTTGCTTAAGTGTGATCTTGTGTAATCTTGTGATTTCAAAGAAACATGTTCTGAAATTAGTTTTTTCTGCAGATATATTTTAAGATGGGAAAATCAAAAAAGTGAACAGTAACAGACATGAGCAGAGCATAGGGAAAAAAAAAAGGATCGCATTATGAATGATGGTTATGAATTCCCCTATAGAATTGATTCGTTCTTTCGCTGTTGACCTATCTATACAATAAAATTATCGATTATTTTTTCTTTGAGTTTCATACAAATAAGCTGTACGTACATATTATATATATCTTTCTTAATCATAAATATGTTCGATGTACTTGAAAACCAATAATTCATGTCCGTGGAATGGTAGTCATGTCCTTGGAAAGCTACATTTTTAAAGTAAAATTTTAATCAGAAAATTAATTGTATGATCTGGACCTATGTTATAGTTTCAATGTAGTATGCACGTGGAACGCAAATCTTTAAAGTTTCAAGTTTCAAAAACTTTCACCAATATTTTTTTTCTCGAGATATTTCGTGTCAAATGGTTCGTTTTAAGAGTATTACCCTCCTACAGCCCAATTGTGTTCTTTTCTTCTCCTACTTACTTTTCTGTGTCTCGATAGGTGCCCGACTTATTTAATCGTATCCTTACCAACCGCTCCTTCGAGTACCTCAACGTAGTCGGCCAGAGGAGAGAGGATTTGGTGAATTACTGCCTCATTTGGACGGATTTAACTGCGGATGTTTGCACGTCAGTATATGGGTCAATATTAGGAAATTGGATATTTTGTGTCACAACCATTTGTTTTTCTAATTGTCTCTTAAGGGGTCTCAGAAGTCTTAAAAGCAAAAAATAACGTGAAAATTGAGACACTCTAATTTGGACCCTACTATTATGTTTATAGAACCTTTGTAACCAAAAAAAACCATAAAATATAAAGTATGTACTTTCTAAATCAATTAACAAATTTTATTAATATACAATATTTTTTTTTAATTAATTTTATTAAACAAGCAATTAAATTTTATTCTTTAGATAGTGAACTGCACTGCGCGCAAAACGACCGGCTGAAAAAAAGACAAAATTATAAAAAAATGGTGTAAAATTTTTCCCATAAGTATGTTAAACAAGTTATACATCATTTAAATAAAAAATTCAATTAACTTAATATTCTTTTTAATTTAAAAGACTTGGAAATTTAAATTTTTGAAAAAATTTCAATAAATTTTTATTTTAAAAAAAATTATGCTAATTTTTTTCTGAAATGATGTATAACTTCAAGAACAACATTAGGCGGTATACCAAAAAAAATAGTAACTATAGGATCCTTAGATATTCAGACGTTTAGCGCGCAAGTATGAAAAACAACATTCCGAGAAAAAACACGTTCAAAGATAAAACTTGGATTTAAAATTAGATTTAAACTTACCAACTTTGGAAAAGTCCCCCTAGAATAGCTTACACCTTCCTTTAAAATATACTGTTCATTTTGTGCCGCAAGTTTTATCCTTTTGGTCTTGCGAGCCTTCTTTGTTGAAGAAGCGGCTCGTTTCTCCAGCAGTGCCTATTCGTTCTTTATCTTTAAAACAGGCATTTTGGAGAACAGTTTTACTGAATTTTAGGTCCAATGCCTTTAGTATGCTCAACTCAAAACAGAGCTATTACCTTCGTTGAATAGACACGTAGTCATATTAGCAGCTATTTTGGCGACAACATATCCCGAACCAGAAGTCTTGGAACTGTTTCTCCATATTTGAGAATTGAGAGACTCGTTGGGGTCTTGAGTTTTTCCACATAAGCACTTTTTTAATAGTTTCGGATGAGATAGATTCTTGAAGATTGGCTTCATTTCATCGCAAATGGATTTAGGCAAATTGTTTTTGTGACAATGTTCACTCTCTTTTTCAAAGTGAACCGCCACATTGTATGTGCACCAGGATTCTTCACCTTTGGGGCAAAACCAGTGCTTGGGTTCTTCGTCGGAGCTGGCCTTGTGGCACCAAACTGACCAAATTGCTTGGCGCATTCCAAAGCTGACACTTCTAAGAAAAGACTTGGCTGACACTTCCAAGAAAAGACTTGGCTGACACTTCCAAGAAAGTCTTCGAATCACCATCCCCGATTTATCTTTTGTATTTCATTCCCAGTCTTTCTTCAGAACGACGAAATATCTTAAGCATCCCATTTACTTCCATCTGTCCGGAAGACCCTGCATGGTTTTTCTTGCAGCTTCGCTGGTGCTGTCTTTTCCACTGCAGGTACTCTGGCCCAAATTTCTTACCCTTGTAAGATGCACAACCATTGCAAAAAGTCGACATAACTTCGGTGTCAATTACTTTTCCGCTTTCACAACCAATCAGGGTGCCGCGATGAGTGACCTCTGGTTTTCCATGTTCCATCACCGCTCACACTTTCTGCATTCTTCGACATAATCAATTCTCAGCTGCGGCTTCCTTCATCGATTGCTCTGCAAGGTCTTTAATAGTCTCACAGATTTTTTGGTTTATCGCATCATAGGCATTTTGCGAAACAGGATGTGGGAGGTTCATTACTGTGCAAAATGTATTCAAGCCACTGATTCCCTGGCCTAAATACCTCATGGCTAGCACTGACCGGCGATTTAAACCTGAAATATTATTTCTTGGTCCTAGCATTTCACAGCTTTTGAAAGAAGAGATTTTCTTACATCCACAGCAAATCATCTCAAACTTGGAAGACAGCCCAATTTTTGATTTTTCTTTTAGTGACACACTAGCATGACAATTTTTGCAACATAATTCTTCATTCATTTATTTATAAGCTTCATAAGTTTTGATAAATCAATAATTCTGTATCCAAGAAAAATGCTGTCAATTTCTTCTGAGAACTTTTCTTTACTCTCTTGGAACTCGGCAATTTTCAAGCCGACGAAGACGTGCACGATTTTCGAATGTGGTTTTACGGAAACTTTCACAGCTTTCTTAAAATATTTATTACCTTGAAACTTTTTCTTCTTCGGTTGACCACCTGACTTTCTTTTAGCGCATAAATTCGAATCCATATTCACATGAAAAAAAGCAGCATGCAAATTCGAAATTCTCAAACAACAACACAAACAATTCTTGTTTTTTACCCAAGTTTAGTTGTATTATCTCTTCTGCAACAAGTGGCTCAGAAGATAGAGAACTTTAAACTTTAAAAAAAAATTATAAAAATAGCTTTAAAAATTGCATATTGCTTGGAAAAGGGGGCGTGCACCAAAACATCCCTTTTAAATTTGACAGGTCATGGGTTACAATTTTATTAATAACTAAAAAAGTTCTTAGAATTTTTTATGAAACTGGTGTCAAATTGTTCAGCGTAATACGTTTTTTCACATATATTTTTATTGAAAAATCGAGTTTTTTGAATTTTTAAGACTTCTGAGACCCCTTAAAACTATATTTCTTACTTAGTAACTATTTTTTGCTCTAAATCATCACATTTTGTGTTTATTTCTTACTGGGAAAGGTTTTAAAGTGTTCAAAAGTCCTATCGGTAGCGTGTCACAACTAGCTATTCCTATTTTTCAAAGACATCTTATCTGTTATATATTTCTTAACAACTATACTTTAGACTGAAAACAACTTTATTATTTATTATAAACTTCGTTTATGAATATTATCTCATTTTCGTAAATAACGTACCCGAAGTACTCAATAAAACGCAAAATATGTATGTCACAAATTTCCATGTCAGATCGGTAGCATAAACTTCCTGGCTGAAAACGTCATATCTGGAAGAGAACTACATCATTAAATCGTCCCTCTAGCTGTGTACTAAGTCCCATGCTGCAACTGAAAAACGAGTAAGAGATTTTTAATAACTTTTTAAATACGTACACTTCTCAGTAGCTCATATCGTTAACACACTCCAAAATAATAGAAATACATAATATGTTATATTATTTTTAAACACATGCATCACAATAACATTTAAACCTTGACAACTGGAAAACAATACACCTGAGAACATTACTTCTGAAAAAATAACTTTAAACATTTCTTCTGAAAAATAAAAAAAACACTTTAAACATTGACTTTGCAACTAAGACAAGAGAAAAAAATATAGAGAGAGTCCGTGCAAAAAGTTCCTTTCATAAATTGTGGAAAAAATTCTAGACGGCATAAAGTTTGTAAAATATAAAGTCAACGTTCAAGTTTCGTCCCGCCGCTTCATCTTGTCGGTAGAAGTGGATGTGAATGTTGGTCTTTCACCTGTTCCGGTCTAGCGTACATCATATCTGTCGTTAGGGCAAAACTTTCATCACGACGTACGGGTAAAAAAACTTTTGTTGAAGTTTTAAGTCTGTTCCAAACTGAGTTCGTTTGATGGCGACTTAGTCATCAAGTTTGTATTTGGTGGCAGTCTTGCGTCGAGTGTTATAGTTGAGCCTAATCTTTTCTTGTTGTTGTAATATATTGGGTTTTGGCTTCCCTGCGTATCTGTTGCTGATGTTGGACAACCGAGTGTACATGTTGTTCTTCTAGAATTTTCTTGATGTTGAGATCCTCTTTATTTTTCATTTTAACTCCTGTTAAAAGCTCGAAGGGTGTGTATTTAGTTTCCGAAATGATAGTGCTGTTAATTACACGTTGGACAGCTGTACGTGTTTGAACCTTTTGTTCGGGTCATCGAGGGATAACTTGGAGATGACTGAGATGAGCGTTCCATGGAATTTTTCAACTTGGCCGTTTCCCCGTGGCTGACCCGTATTGATTGTGACACATGTTAAATTTTCTCCTCTTCACAGTACTTCTTAAATTCTGTTGCAGAGAAAGGGGATCCACAATATGAAATTATTCTTCTGGGATTTCCAAAGGTGATTTGTTGAAGTTGGAGTTTATCCAAAGCGTCTTTTTTTTGACGTTGACTTGACTAGATAAATCCACAGGAACTTAGTAAAGGCGTCTACGATGGTGAAGACGTACTTGTAATTTTTATTTCTACTCGGCAGTGAACCGAGAAAATCTATATGATATGTGTCTAGTGGAACGTCGCCTTCAGGAATGGGTTTGGGGAAATTATTTTTGTTTTCCTGTTTCTCGTGAGGCAAGTATGCATGGTATACAGTTGGATAGTACACTTTCCACAGTCTTACGCATATTTGGGAAGTAAAATTGTTGTTTAACCTAGGCTTCAGTTTTATTGATACCAGAATGGCCTTTATTGTATTTGTATTTGTTTGTTTTTGTTTGTATTTTTTTGTTCGTAGTTTTATTTTGTTTTTGCATGTCTTGTGGTAATACTAAAAGTTCTTGTACATTGACTACTTTGTAAAGAACATTATTTTTGTACTTGTAGTATGATGTTGAAGAGTGTTCTAGTAGTTGTTTAATGCTTAGTGTGAACTCAAATTTGGACTGAGCATCGCAGATATTTGTTTCGTCAACTTGGATTGACATGACAGGATATCGGCAAAGTGCGTCGACATGTTTCATCTGCTGTACTGGTCTGTGAAACTAAATCATAGGCGAAATCTTCTAGTAACATCGCCCATCTGGCAACTCTAGGTGGCAGTTCTTTTTTTGACATCGTTTTTTAAAATGCTTGACAATCAGTGAAAATATTGAATTTGGTTCCCACAAGATAGTGTCGAAATTTCTTTAGTGATCCAATTATAAAACTTCTAATTCGTATGCTGAATATTTTTCTTCCTGTGGTGAGGTTTATGGCTCATATAGTGTATGGGATGTAGGATGTTTTCTGATTCACAGCTTGAAGCAAAATTGCACCAAAACCTTTTGACGATGCATCACAGTGCAATTGTAAAGGTTAGCACTGTTGATATAAGTACAAACACAGGTTCTGTCAAGAGTGCTTCTTTCAGTTGGAGAAAAAGCTTGCTGTTGTTCTCTGTCAAAGTGAAAAGGTGTGTTGTCCCGTAAAAGATCACCCAGTGGCCTTGCAATGGCTGCATAATTCTTTATGAATTTTAGAAATAAGAAGTCACACCCAAAAATGATTGGACATCTTTCGTTGTTTTGGACTGAGGGAAACTTAAAACAGCATTTGTTTTGTAGGACGATGGTCCAACTGTACCTTTTTCTAAGACATGTCCAAGAAAAGTTATTTTTCGTTGTAGATATTTTTTAGAAAATATTTTTATTTTAACACAAAAAAGTATTACATCATTTACACTTACCTTGATAAATATTTTAACAAAATAATCCAAACTTTAATAACAAAAAAATGTAGTTTCAGAATTTCTAACACACATTTTTAAAATCACGTTGATATGTATGAAATCATTGAATAGGAGAATATCGAACTGACGATAGGACTCTTTCGATAAAAAGCCTGCGACAACAACTCCGTTTCCATGTATAGAACAGCGAAACAATTCAAAGATGTTTTCCGAATGATATCCTGGTTTATTTTCACTCTGCATTATTAGTTTTAATCCTCGAATGTTTATTTTTCTTTCTAACTCTTCGGATAAAATTCAGCTGTCTGCTCAGCTCTGTTGCACCTGGTTCTCCAAAATCCAAGTTTACAATAGCAGCTGCCAGTGAAACAAAGATTGCCGTAATAAAATTATCTTCATTTTTTGTTAAGTTCTAAGTATTATAATAACAATTAAGTGTTTTACACTTATTTTTTTTCACCGCCATAGAGTACAGAAGTCTTTGCCGCAAAAATATTCCACAGTGGAAAGAACACGAACAGGGAACTATTATTTTAATAAAGATGAGTTTAGCAGTACCCTTCAATCTTCAAAGGTTTTTTCAAACGATTTACAAATATTTAAAAATGCTTTTTAAAAAACTATATTTTTATTTGATGTGTTCTAATCATATTTTCATTAACAACTGTTTGTTTTACATACTGTTTGCATTTTTATTATACGATTTTTATCAAACTGTTTTAAAGAAGTTTGCAACAACAAAGCGTTCCTTGACTGCGTTAAAGCTCAATTCAGGAGTTTAGTGTAAATTGGCAGCTGAATAGCAGTAGCAATAGTAAACATATAGCTGAAATTTCGTTCTATCTTTATTATACTCTCATATTCTAATAAAGGCAATAAGTTTTACTCTTAGAAACATGTAATTTATTGTTCGGAAATGCAAAATTTAATATTCGAGCTGCTGTATGAATTTTTATGTTAAGCCTAACGAAACTTCAGGGAATCTGCCATTGTTAAGAAATTTTTCATATCTTAAAAATAAAGTAGGATTCGCGTCTGAAATTACTTCGCGTCTGAATATGAAAACATCTTAAACTGGCCGTTTTCTGTCCTTTTCAGTCATCAATGGTGTCTTATATGACGTCACAGGATTTGTAAGACACGTTATGATGTCTTAAATCATGAAGATAGTTAGCATTTAAGACTCTTTATGGGTCTGAAATCACGTTTAAGACACTTTTTTTGTCTTGTTTTAAGACAGAACGATTTGCTGTGTGCAATGTTATTCAAATCAACTATTTACCAGAATCACTACCAATAGCCTTTTGGCCATAGCGGTAGTAGTAAAATACCGTAGATGCATTGTAAAGACAGGACCATTTGTTAACAAATACCAAGATGGACTTGGTTGTTAGCAACAGCAATAACACCGGACAACAAAATTTCCAAAAATTTCTGCGACTGAGATGAAAGTACCCAATTCTGAATGATTTCAACGTGTATAACACGAATATCACTTTAAAAATGTTTATTAGCTCTAGTTTTTGAGTTACGGTCGTTTTTTTTTCATTACATAGGATGCGGTCAAATGAATGAGCGCATCAAACGCAAAATAAATTACAGTCATATTTGTTTGCAGAAACCCTCCGATTTTTTGCTCATACAAGCATTATTAAATTATCAATATAAGGGTGGGAGGAGATATAAGTTTAAAGATTTTTGCACCCACATTAGCAGCTTAATACCCCTTCATTTAGTAGCATAATTCTTACATCAAGAGGCGCAGAAAAACAAGAGCAATAAATTCCTTGTATTTCATCCATGGTTGTTTTAGAATTTGTAGCAGACGCATGGCTATTATCCTCATTAAAACCAAAAAAAATATTGCAGACTTCGGAACAGGGAGTCATGTTGGACCCGACCATTGGACCTTTGTCATGTTGGACCGGACTCAGAGAAGAAATTTTAGGCCATTTAACTTATATCATTTTCTAAATAACACCTTCTTTAAGTGATGAGATGATGCCGAAATAACAGTCATTAACATGATTTGTTGGTTCCCTCCTAATCATAAGATGGCATTCCCTTTCCTTCCATAAAACGGCATTCATTTTTTTCTTCCCAGAAAATGGCATTACCTCCCCCCCCCCCATGAAGCCAAAGTGAAAAAATTTCTACACAAGCCTAACAACATACTAGAGGGGCCCAGGAATTTTCCTTGTCCTCTATCTTGTAACCAAAATACAAATGAAACGCTTTCTTAACTTGCAGTGATGCTCCTTTTTTGTGTGCAGAAAATGGTACGTTGCCGTAAATATAACAAAAGTTATTAGCGCTATTAGTGCATTTACAAGTCATTGCCCAGTTATAGATTTATCACTAACACTAATGTTTGATATTCTAGGGCTTTTAAAACAACCAAGGACGAAATACAAGAACTATATCGCTCTTTATTTTCTGCACCTCTTGACGTGAAAACGATTCTACTGAACGTAGGGAATTAAGCTGCTAATATAGGTGGAAAAACCTTGAAACTTATCATATCCTCCCACCTTTATGTTGATAATATCAAATAAAAGCTGTGTGAGCAAAAATTCGGAGGGTTTCTGTAAACAAAATTGACTGTAATTTATTTTGCGTTTGGTGGGCCCATTCATTTCGCCGTATCCTATGTAATGAAAAAAACCGACCGTAACTCAAAAACTAGAGCTAACAAAACATTTTTTAAGGTGATATTAATTTTTAGTTCATTGAAATCATTCAGAATTGGGTACTTTAATCTCAGTCGCGTTTTCACTGTTTACCGGTGTAATCCTAAAAAAGGTAGGAAGGTGGGCGTATGAAACAAAATTGCCAATACAGTACTTCATTGCCTTCCCTCAATCGAAAAAGATTACTCATTTTTATGCTACGCCCCTCACCAGTAATATTAAACATAATAGCGGAATATTACCGTATAGTTAGAAATAATTCATATGTGTAGAATAACTAATCAGGTTGACCGAAGCGTGAAAGCACGTCCTCCTTCATGTGTCGCCTATTCCCACTTGCAATTTTTTTTTTTTTTGCGTACGCGTTGCTTGAAGCGCTGGATTGACAGAGTAATTGCAATTGAAGAGCGTTCTCGTATAATTCGAGTTGCATCGTTTTCTCCTTTTTGTAGCAACCTTGTGTCTGAGCCCGTCGTGGACTGGGAAGGTTGTCCCAACACGTGCTTCACCATGGAGTCGCTGTGGGGTCAGCCTGACGCACAGCCCAGGAGTATACCTGTCACGTACAGTAAGTTTATTAACATACCATGTTGCGTACTATTGCGGGTTATTTCAACTTTCACTTTGAGGAAGTAGAGCTATCTAAGGATACGGCAGCACGGGGCACTTTGACGATTTCTAAAAAACCGGTTGGTGGTACCGATCTTTAGGAATCGTTGCATTAGGTCGAGGCATAGAGGATTCAAAGCATTGTTACGAAAAAAGTTCACGTTGTTTTAGAGAAAATTTGTTTTTATTTTCGAACCAAAAAGGTTTAATTTTGAAAAACATCCACAAATTTCATTTTAAGGCTCGATTAATATGCAAAGGTTTCGGTAATGTTCCCCTAACTTATGATGTCGGATGATCACAGAATGTTAATTTAATTGGACCTTTTACATGCAAATGGAGCGGAAACAGTACTTTTTACGGTTTTACCTGCGGTTTCCAATTAAGTAGGGTCAGGTGGTGTAATATAGGTCGAAAAACAGCATCTTTTGCATTCACATCTTCAGAGCAATAAAAATATCAATTTTACATGTATGTTCCTATGTGCAAAGGTTCCCTCTCTTTAGTACGACCAGAAGATTACGTTCAGAAGATTAAGTTTAGTTCGGCTGAAGTTTTAAATTTAAAAGAAAAATTTATAAAGAATTGCAGAAGCTTGACATGTGGAAGTAATGAAATAAAAAGTTCAAATTTACTAAACAACTCAGACTTCTGATTTATTGCAAAAAATAAACAAAAAAACCAGCCACGACTGAGGTCGGCTGTTGTATTTATATTACAAACGAGAATCTTGCTGTTGCCAGATATATCACAATTTACATTCACAGTTAATACATTATTTGAATAAAAAATGTAAATCAATAATTATTCGCAAAATATTTTAAAAGATAACTAAATAAATATTAAACTAAATATTAACTGGAATTTTAGATAGTTAAAATTTATATAATTTTAATAATATTCTTTTTTAAACTATCACCGAGCCTTGGACATTTTTACTGACTGTCATCTATGACCAATTTGTGGAATTATTTGTTCCCTACATTACTCCCCTACCAGTAACAAAGTTACGATACCTTGCACTTATGGCAAGAAACTTAAAGATCAAAATAACAAATGTCCATAGACCCGTTTACAATTCTCAAAAATGTAACAAATTAATATCCCATAAAAATTTAAATAATTTTCAACTATATAAATAATCCAATGCAAATTTATCATGGAATATGAAATGTTATTTTACTAGATTAAATTCTAGAAACAATAATCATACTCCAATACATTCTAATCTTCATAAGCAGAAAAAAAAATTCATTTCACCCTTACAAATTGTCAAACTTCTGAAAAAAGTGAATACACTTTCATTAGTTTTCATTAAATATCAAAATATTACATTTTTTTTTAAATCCCTAACCAAAAATATTAAAATTGTATCAAATATAATCAAACTACTATATATTTGAAAATTAGTCACAAATGCAATTAACATTGAAATTCGAAATACTTGGTTATAACACAGAAACTTGAAACAACTAATAGAATCCAAACCTAACCGGAAACATAACTTTTCTTCCTGATCGAGTAGTCCTATCTGGAATATTTCCCATCACTGGAGTTGTTGGAGCAGTCAGTTCACCTGCAGGATTTCTAACGTGAGAACGCAAGAGACTGGTTGGTGTTGGCACCTCTGTTTCCAGAAGATATGCGAGTTTTAACCTGTCTATGGAAACACTGACTTCTTTCCTCTTATTTTCACTCGATTTATTTTTCATTCCTTTCTAAAACTGTGAAAGGTCCCTCATAAGGTGACTCCAACGCTTTCTTAACCCGATAAACTCGAACAAACACTTGCGAGCATGACTTCAGATCATTATGAACAAAAATTTTGTGATTTGACCTTGGTGCAGACTTCAAAGGTTATAATTCACTCATGAAATTTTGCAGTGTTGTCACAAATGTTTCTGGATCTATTTTGGCAATTGGTGGGTCAAAAAATCTCCAGGCAAGCGAATGTGTGGGCCATGCACCATCTGTGCTATGGAGTGGTCGGTGTCGGGACGTATAGCTGCTCTCAATCCCAGCAAGACTGTTGGTAACGTGACTGTCCACCTAGGATTCCCATGGGTTTTGATGGCACACTTGATGGTCCTGTGACACTTCTCGATTTTACCGTTGCACTGCGGGTGGTATGGCGTCGTGTGTAGCACCATGGCACCACAAACTCCAGCAAGGCTTCTGAAGAGGTGGGGCTCAAACTGCCCTCCTTGATCAGTAATGATAGTTGCAGGAGTGCCAAACCTTGTTATCCAATGCTCGTAGAATGCTCTTCCAGCCCTTTCTGCTGAAATATCTGGCAAAGGGATCACTTCCATCCACGAAGAGAATCTGTCGATGCATGTTAAGCAATACACCATACCTTCTGAGGGGGGGCAAAGGACCTATCAAATCAATGTGGACTGTCACAAACCTCTCATCAGGAAGTGGAAATTAAATTCAGCAAATTTTGACTTGGTATGCCTTGAAACTTTGCATCTATGGCGAGCAATGCATTTCTTTGCCCATTCTGTAACTTCTTTCTTCATGTTTGGCCAAATGAAGTTTTCTGTCATCTGTTTGATGGTGGACCTTATTGCTGGATAAGACAAACCATGGATGTGCTGTAACATCTGTTGTTTGAACTCTTTTGGAATGAAAGGTCTTATTTGAGATGTTGAAATATCACACCACAAATTCTTTCCAGAAGGCAAAGTTGAAGCTTTAAATTTTAGAGAAGGGTTCTCTTTCAAATGCTTTAGCTCTTCGTCTTTATATTACTGTTCTGATATTGCTTCGTAGTCAACTGCTGATGAGGCTGATTCAATTCTGGATAGGGCATCGGTAACAGTGTTTGAATCTCCAGCTACATATCGAATATCTGTAGAAAATTGCGAGATGTACTGCAGTTGACGTTGCTGACGAGGTGAAGCCCTTTCATTTTTCTGCTGAAAAGCATATGTTATGGCTTATGGTCTGTCAAGATTGTAAATTCATTAGCTTCTAGAAAATGCTTGAAATTTTTAACTGACAAATAGATCCCTAAAAGTTCTCTGTCATACGTACTGTAAGCCTTTTGTGCTTGATTCAGCTTTTTTGGAAAAAAAATGCATTGGACGCCTGCTCTTCTTCGTACTGTTGCAGTACTGATCCGACCGCCCAGTCTGATGCATCTGTGCACAGATATAGTGGAGGCTGGCTTTGGGAAACTCAGGAGGGCAATATTTGCTAGATCCGCTTCCCCACTTTCGAAGTGATGTTGGCTTCATCCGTCCATGGCACTTTTCTTTTGTCCTTCTTCTTGGCTTCCGTTTATGAACTCGTGTAAGGGGGCTTGAGTCTCTGCGGCGCTTTTGAGATAGCGAACGGTTTGATATCAGCATTCCTAAAAAGGTACGTAGTTCTTGTAATGTTGAAGGAAGTTTATAGTCCAAGATGACTTGCACTTTCTCTGGAAGAGGACTTGAGCCAGCAGACGTTATTTTGTAGCCCAAGAATTCAATGCTTTCAACACCAAAAACAGACTTGGTCACGTTGATACACAAGCCATATGGTCCAGTATCTGGAAAACTACGTTGAGATGAGTTTTGTTTTCTTCTTCAGATGAGAAAGTATCAAGACATCATCTATGTATGGGAATACAAAGTTCAAGCCCCTGAAGACTTCATGCACAAACCTTTGAAAGTCGAGGGGGCATTCCTCAGTCCAAAGCTCATAACATTGAACTCATACAAGCCAAATGGGGTTTTGATAGCAGTTTTGGGTTTTTTCTTAATCTGCTATGGGGTATTTGGTAATAAGCCTTAAAGAGATCTAGCTTCGAAAAGATTGTTTTTCCTCCCAAGAGGTGATGAAAATCTTCTATACGAGGGATGGGATAACGGTCTAGAAAAGTCTGCGCATTCAAACGGCGTAAATCCCCACATGCTATCAAAGTTCCGTCTTTCTTCGGGCGAGATGTAAAAGGATTGCCCCACTGAGATTAGATAGACTGATAATGTCATTATCACAAAATGAAAGAGAATTCTTTTTTAGCTAATGTTTAGTCTTTTTGGCATTAAGTTGTCTTGCCGAGAATAGACAAGTTGACCTTTTGTTGCAATGTAATACAGCACATTATGTTTCACATTTTGTTAATAATACTTGGTTTTGTAATATTGGGATTATTCTTTAAATTTCTGAAAAATTTAATTGTGTTATTTAGAGTGCTTACTATAAGTTTTTCTTGAAGTGACATGATTCTGCTCCAATGCACAGGCTGAGACACCGTCAATCAGCTTTCCTTGATGAATGTGGATGAGAAGTTGAAAATTTCCCAGAAAGTCAGCACCTAGTATGCCTTTACTGACTTTGGCTAAGAGGAACGGCCACTGGAATGGACGTTCTTAATCCCATTCAAGAGTAAGCACTTGGACCCATAGGTTTCTATTCGGTCCCGTTGGCTGCATACAGGCGATACTTGATGAAGCTTTGGTGTTCGGCATAGCGGTATCAGAGTGACATTCAGCACCGCTGTCCATAGAAAACTGAATTGGGTGTGTTTATCCTACACAAACAGTCTCATGTTGAGGCGGCAAACATTCAGGAGTGCCAGCAGAGCTTGCCGCTGCCTCTACTGAACTGGGGAGTTTTCCGAATTTTTCAACTGCAGGGGCTGTTTACACTTGTCAGCAGGGCCGATTAAGAATGGCATGGACTATAGGCACAACAGGTTACGGGGGCCCTTTACTATCATACCTATGCGACATAATTTACAATATACCAAAACTTGAAGGTTAAGGACTTAAAGGTTAAAACTTTGCAATCTGTTTTTCTAAGGCAGATATCTTTCAAGCAGTTTAGCATTCGATGTGGACACAGCACAAACACTAGTGGGTGATGCATTCATGTCTGCAATCTTATCGGCCATAGCAGCAAGCATCGGCAAACTCTTCATCACTGACCAGGATTAGTTTTTCATGTAGTCCGGAAGTTTTTTTCAACGTACCTCGGCTCTAGTTGGGCCACTAACTAGTTAAACTTTATTTCTTCAGACGATATGCCACTTATTTGAATTGGGCTCCACCTGGAAGAACCAAAACCTCAGGCAGGTAGCACGAAAACGGCGGAATCTTCACACTCTATGAACTTCGGCGGGGAGTTGCGTCGAATTTTTCAGAAGTTTCTCAGTTTCGTCTTCACTACCTGCCATTTTCTTCATCACGTCCGGTCACCAATGTTCCTATGTGCAAAGGTTCCCGCTCTTTAGTACGACCAGAAGATTACGTTTAGTTCGGCTGAAGTTTTAAATTTAAAGAAAAGTTTATAAGAAATGCAGAAGCTTGACATGTTGAAGTAATGAAATAAAAAGTTCAAATTAACTAAACAACTCAGACGTCTGATTTATTACAAA
Organism: Oedothorax gibbosus; assembly: GCA_019343175.1. Taxonomy (NCBI): domain Eukaryota; kingdom Metazoa; phylum Arthropoda; class Arachnida; order Araneae; family Linyphiidae; genus Oedothorax; species Oedothorax gibbosus. Next base: position 54,192 of record JAFNEN010001037.1, on the reverse strand, counting down.
AAATAAACAAAAAAAATCAAGCTACGGACTGATGTCGGCTGTTTTATTGATATTACAAACAGAATCTTGCGGTCGCCAGATTATCCACAATTGCCATCACAGTTAATACATTATTTGAATAAAAAATATAAATCAATAATTATTCGCAAAATATTTTCAAAAGATAACTAAATAAATATTAAACTAAATATTAACTGGAATTTTAGATTAGTTATGATTTATATAATTTTAATAATATTCTTTTTTAAACTATCACCCCAGCCTTGGATACTTTCGCTTTGACTCATCGAAAGGTCCGCACACATCCGTAGAAACCAGTTCTCCAACTTTGTAGCTTTGGGTTTATTGTCGACCTTTAAACACGATGTGCCTTTCTATACATACAAGGTTCACATGGTTCTTTGTCTAAACTCACGTTAATGTCAAATTTTTCTATGAGTAAATCTCTAATATGAAGTTTATCTTGATGTCCCCATCTATTATTTCTGTGCACTCAGGAACATACAAACAATCTTTTAACTCTATAACTTCAGTATTTCTTCCAATTAAAGTTAACTCTAATACTTCCTTTACTAAGGCTGTTAAAACTTCATTTCCTGCTGCTTTGATGGTATGGGAACTTGAATCTGAAAATTTCTCGAAATCGATGAAATAATTCAATGAATTCGTTACATGTTTAGTTGCTCCATTATCTATCCAAAATGTACTTTCTTCTTCTTTTGATAGATATATTTCTTCAGATAAACATGTTACTGTCATGCCTAATGACAAAAGATTATATTTCTTATTACTTGCATTACTTGGCAGAATTGAATTCCTCTTCGGTAGTCTAACATCTGCAATCCACTTGTAACATGATTTTATCCAATGCCCTAATGCCACAATAGTTATAAGTATCATTTTTATATTTCAGTTTCATTTTCAGTTATAAGTATCACATTTCTTACTATGGAATCTTTATTCTGTACTTTATTTGGTTGGCGATAAAATAGATTCTACGTCTTTTCCAGTTGCATTTTCGAGTTTGGCGAAATTTCTCTCAAACATGCTTAATTGTGTCGCCAACTCTTCGTATGACTTTTCATCATCTTTGGCGAGAAGCATCCAACTAGATTTGAAATATTGAAAACAGTCTGGTAAAATGTTCAAAACTTACATACTAGTAATAATTCCGGTAATTTGTTTTCCTTTTTCGCTACTAACCCGTTATTTAAATCATTCCACAAGATACTTAAACTGGAAATATGAGTTTCATTATCGTCTACCGAATTCCATCTAAAAGTGAAAAATTCTGAACAAATTTAAAAGCCTTAACTTCACCTTTTCCATAACTTTCTTGTAAACGACCATCTGTTACAGTACTAGAAATCAAACTTTTGGCGTAACTGTTAGCTTTCTATAAATATCTAACTTGGCTTTGTAGCTCTTGAGTTCTGATTCACTTGCTGTATCAGCGGGAGCAGGGCAGATGGCCAAAACGATTAGACCGATTAAGTGCTTTCCCCTCTCAGTAGGGGGCCGGGGTGACCGTGGCTACATTTACCGGTAAAAGTTTTTCGCCAAAAAGCCAACGACCAAAACTCGGGGTATTGAATTATTTGTGATTTGCGCTTAGCCCCTTGTCTCAAAGATGTTGGGTCCTATGGTACTTTTTGGGAGGTTTCACGAGGGGTTGTTCTAGACATCCCTGCCAACTGAAAATTAGGACGTGACAATATATATTACTGACGCCTATTTCCTAACGTTTTGAGATGCTACGGATTCTTGCTGATTATTTTCAATTACCGTTACATTAAAGCGTATACATAAAATTTAATAACTTAATGAGAATATAGTAAATAATCAATTTTTACATGATTAGAATTAAATGAAAAAGCAGAATAAGTAATTTTTTTTTTGAAATAGCCCTTCCGTCACCTCTGCTACATTGAAAAAAATGTTATAATCAGCTTGTGTTGTAAAATAAAACTGTACCTACCATACTAAAACTTAGATGAGTGTTGGAGCACAAATTAAATATTAAGTTACGAATTAAGAAATATTTTGAATGGCACCTAAACACAATCAGGTAAAAGTTCAACCGAATAACTTTTTGAAAATATAATTTTAAATATAATTTTGCTTTCAGAAATTTATTAAAGACTAGAAAATTTATACCGTTCTTCGCACGGCATAAAAAAATATCAAAAGATTCCAAATATGTGTACCATATACCTGTTATAGGATCATAAACTTATGTTATTGTTCCCGCTCGTTATAAAGTATAAAATCCCGTTTCATTGCCTTAAAATTCCAAAATAAAAATAAGCTATAAAATGCACTCATAAATGTCATCCACAATTCCCTCATAAATACATAAAACCTTTAGCTCATTTGGCGCGTTTAGGGAAATAATTTTGGCGAAAAATAGATATAGCTACAAACACACCCATTATACAGCTCTAACACAATGACTCGAACAACCGACCAGCTTATAAATTATTTATAAAAGAAATTGCCTATTTGGCGAATTTTGTTATAAGTTGGCGAGATTGCAACGTAATTGGCGAAAAAATAAAGCAATAAAACACTAATAGCTCTAGTGTGATGGCTTTATTAACCATCATAGTTCAGTAATAGCGTAACTGTACATTTATTGCTTAAATTGCATACATGCAGTCAATAGAAAAATCAATGAAAAAATCATCAAATAAACCCACAAAAAATCCGGGAATGAAGACTGGCGGAATTACGTCACTTGAAACATGTCAATTATTTTCAAATAATGAATTTAGTTTCTGAAAGTAATGGCAAAAGAATAAAATAAACATTTGAATTTTAAATGTTTTCGTTAAAAGTTTTATTTAATTTTTTCAGCCGATGGCATCAGGAAAGAGAAAAAAATGACCGGAGTTTGAGCGAAAGTGGTGTATTTTTTTTAGAAAATTCGAATTTTCTCTAAAAATGAAACAAATATGAAAAAAACTAAGCCTCAGGGCACACGTTAGTATTAAAGGGAATCTATCTTTAAAATTTCGAATTCCTGTGGGCAGTATAAGTAGGTCTTTTACGATCCGAAGACAGAACACAGACAGACAGACTCTTTCTTTTATTATTATAGATATTCAATTACATTTCACCATTTTATTTATTAAAAAAAATATTATTACCAGATTAGCTTTCTTAAATTAATAAAATATTTTCTCACAAACTTGTTAAAATTTTGTAAATGTGAGGAATCTATGATAATTATGTGCTTGAAAATATTCAGAAAAAAATTTATACTTTAATTAAAAAAACAATATTAACCAATAGTCTCGTTACCTTGTCATAAATGACTTCTTAATGGTACGCTCTACTAACTTTTTGTTGTCTTTTGCAATCCATGTCTAGTTTTTAATTTTTTTTATAGTTTTCCATGTGGTTTATTCTATAATTTTTTAAGTATTATTCTATTATCATATAATCAAATTCTAAAATAGTCAATCAAATTCTTAAAATAATGTACTGTAGTGAAACAAGTGGAAACCCGCCATGCACGCACCTAGTAAAATTGATAACCACAAAGAATTTTAAATCAAGTATAAAACTAAACGTAAGTATTTCAAATATAAAACTAATTTAAGTATTTCAAAATCCATAATTCAAAATGAAACAGTCAAATATTTTTTTACAGAATTTTGGTACAGTAAATAGCACCTGCCATTCGTGTGTTTTATAAAATGAATTAACGTAAACACGGATTGGAGTTCTTGCAATAATAATTTTTTAAAAATCCGGTTTTTTTATAGTTTAATAACCTTTATTTTTTTAAAAATTTGTTTAAGTTTTGGCGGCTCAATATGACAGTAAAATTGTGAAGCATTAAATTTTAGAATATGACAGTAAAATAGCCGTATCAATCATAAATAATGGAACAATTAACCACCCAAAACTTTGGAAATTTTCTTTTTATGATTTTGTAGTCGTAAACATAGGTGAAAATTAACAACGTAAAGAAGTAGTTTAGCTTAATGTTTTTTAACGCAAAAAACAAATTCGTAAAAAAAACCCTTCTAAACGAAACTAAAACAAAAATCCCAATTTCAAAACATACTAAATCTATATATACAAAAAAAGAAGTCCCGACTGACTGGAACTGGATCACGTATCCATTCGAAATTACTTTAGTTACAGACTCCTCATATTAAGGAGCTTATTCCTATGTACAGAAGGCGTCATTTAAGAAGCGATTCTTCGAAATTCTAACCTAAACGGGTATATGAGGACAATAAGTGAAACTAATTTCTCCATAGGAATAGCATTGTACATTGTTGTAAGCATGGGATTTATACTTTCATTCCCAATTTGAATAAAAATTTCAGCGCGAGTGAAAATTAAGTATAAACAAGTAAAAGCAACCACAAGTAAGTAACCACATCAACTGTCACATGAGAAACTTATTTAAAATGATTATTTGAAGGAAAATTATCAGTTTTAAATGAAGTCATAATATGTGATTCTTTGAATGTTCATGATCTGTTTACTAAGAAAGCGGCGCACACTGTCCATTTTTTTGCATAAAAAGCTGGCGATTTTTGTTTTACGAAAGCATTTGAAAATCACACCGTTTTAAGAGACTATTTGAGGGATAGATTGTTTGCATGTTGTTGTCAACGATCGATAATATATACTGGAGGGTTTGTGCAATGTTAAGAATACACAGCCTATGTCAGATACCTGGAGACAATTATTTGGGTTCTTCTCCGACGTTGCCACTGTTTTTTGGCTCCTCTTAACTTTACCTATAAATATAACTGCCGCTTTGATTGCTGAAGTGAAAATCCATAGCCGCTAGACAATCATTACTAGTTGTAAGTCATTAGTTGTAAGACCATAGACAATAAATTTAAATTAATAAAAAAAATTATATTTGCGATCAAGTTTGAAAGGACAACCAAATGACGACGACCAATTATTTTAGCTACTGCATGCGCTACGCCATTTTCCAGGAGTCAGATCATGAGAAAATTTTTAGAATAAGCCATTTTACATAATTATTTTTTTAAATGCAAATAAATTTAGCGAAGTATAAAAATATTATTTGAATTTGCGGAAGAAAATTCATGAAAAAAGGAAATTTCGCCCTTTAAAAATTTAAACTAAAACTAAATGCTGTCATATTGCGTTTTTTTCTTCAAATCTTGTGTCGTAGCGGATCTAGGTGACAGTTACTGTTACAAAACTAATTGTTTTTCTGTAAGAATTTCAGTGAGTATTAAAGTTCTAAAGCTATTTTAGGTCTTTTAAAACTTCTTGTCGAATTTATTATTTGCAAACCGCATATTTTAATGTTCATTGTTCAAAACCAATTTAAGCTATATTAAGAATATATTTGTTATATTTTGCCTGTGTGTCTTTACCTAATAATTTAGAATTAATTTTACTTAGATAATATTTTTTAAAAATACTGGAATTGAATGAATAATCACGATCTTTTTTCAAATTCTTCTGTTGCTAAATTTTTTACATTGATTATATTTTTTATTTTGCTTAAAAAACCGATTAGTGGTACGCATGTGATAAAAAGCGCTGTAAGAGGAGTAAGAATTAAAAAAAAAGGTTAAAAATTTGAACTTTTTTATATTGACCAATTATATGCACAAGTTTTAAAACGCAAGTTATTTTTAAATTATTTTGGCTGAAAAGTGATTTTTATTGTTTTTGCCTATGTACAAAAATTAAATGCTGAAAAGTGCGAAAATAAATATTGAGCAACGAATTGGAACCCTTTAAAATTTAAAAAAAAATACTAATAATTTAAATTCCCTTAATATCGAATTTTTTATTCATTTAAAACACTGTTCCAACATAAACAATCGAACGATAAACTTGATTTAAATTAAAAATTGAAAGACAAACTTTTTTAATGACATCATAATGTGTACTATATCACAAAATGATTATTTGATGGTTCATTATTCAAGTAAATTTTTTTTAGTTTATATTTGTTTTTTCGAAGATATTTGAAAAACATACCATTGATAGTTTGCTTCAAAATTTTGAATAACTGCTCGAAAAAATATAAATTGAAATGATAAATTTCGTTTACATTTTTAGAGATAGCAATTATGCATAAATTTTCTTCGATCATAAATGAATTTAACATGAAGAATATTCATTGAATTTGTGAAAGAAAATTAATGAAAATTAAAAGCTAAATGGCCGCCTCTAAAAGTTTAACAATATAATTTCTATGAGTGTTAAAGTAACAGGAAAGTAGGTTGTTGTGTCAGTTCTTTTAGAAGTTAAGTTCTTGCTTTTATTGTTATTTATACTTTAAAATAAGCTTTAAAAACAATTTTATACTAATAAAACACGTTTATTTTTGGAAATTACCAAATAATCAACTCAATATCCTATTGATTTTTACCCTGTAAAAATGTTAACTAATCGAAAAACTCGTGCACGAAAACTAAAAAATCTTAAGTATTCTTATAAATTGCAGATTTAATATTGAAGCATATTCTTTTAAACTAGGTGGCACGCCCCCTGCTCGCTATCGCTCGCCAACCCCCGGTATTATGTTAATCCATTTAAATCTTAAATGTATATAATTTATTCTGAAGTTTTTTACACCAACCTTCTATCAATTATATGCTTAACGATTTTAAATAATTATTTACTTTTTAAAAATAAATTCTTCGGCATTTCGTTCCACGTTTTCTATAAATCTGGTCTGCAATTTAATGAATTTTTCCTGTTACATAAAAGTTAATTTTCTTTTAAATTTTTTAAAAATTAAAAAGAAAATAAACATTTCATTTTCATTTTTGAAATTTCATTGGAGATGGCAACCATCTCGGCAATTGCCGGCCGGAGTTTGTTGTCATTTCGACTTAGCGAGATTTTCTAATGGTCGCCAAATCCGGGAACGATTCTTTAGGCTAACCGAAGCATGTCCAGCAATGCTTTGCCAAATCTGGTAACCCCGCCAATCCATTTTATGGCAACCCTTGATGACAAATTTTTGGGGCAATCGCCAAGTATCGCATTTTGGGCGAGTTTGTGCCAAATATGACAACGCTTCGCCACTACTTGTAAAATTTCAATCCTTTGCAATCTACTAATTTCGTAGTGTTTTTAGTAAAAAAAAAAGTATATTTTCTGTTTTACTGCCGTATCGAACAACGTTTGGCACATAATATTTATGGTTATTTTTCATTTTTGGCCTTTTTACAGTTATTCCTGAAATTGCCAATTCTTCGTAATCCTCTAATTTCGTAGTGCTTTTTCAAAAAAAATATATTTCAATGTTTTTCTGCCGTATCGAACTATGTTTTGGGCATAATATTTATAGTTATTTTTTCCTTTTTCGCCTTTTTAAAATCATTCCTGAAAGTATACTTTTTGTTGTTTTCAGTCGGCCATTTTGAAAATGGGTAATATTTTTGGTCATTTCAGTCGATCGTTTTGAAGAAAAGACGCCAAATCCGGACAGGGTCCTTTAGGTTAATAAATTATAATTTAAATTTTTATACATTAAACGTCCCTAATATTATGCATCTTTAAAGTTAAACTTACTGATTATACCCTAAAGTTGTTGTTTTTTTTTGGCCTTATTGCAGCCATTCCCGAAATTGCCAATCCTTGTGTTATTTCGTACTGCTTTTCTCAAAAAGTATATTAATGTTTTTCTGCCGTATCGAACTATGTTTTGTGCATAATATTTATAGTTATTTTTCCCTTTTTCAAGCCATTCCTGAAGAAACACTTTTTTGTTGTTTTTAGTTGGCCATTTTGAAATTTGTAGTATTTTTGTTCATTTCGACTGTTGCCATTCCAGAGATAGAAATATAAGGAAATTTGGGTTCCGTATAAGAGTAGTTATATATATAGATAATTTTTTTCTTAAAAACGTGTTTGTGCTAATCCAGCAAACTTTAATTACAATTTGAAAAAACAAAATACAACGTTCCAAAAATGGGAATCTATAGGCACTAATTGCCTAAGCCATATTGAAAATGCGTTGATAAGGATGTCTAGTAGAGCAGTGACGCGTTTATGGATGTTGGGGCCATAGGCGGCCTCCGAATTTGGGCCCTCGCCCCCCCCCCCCCAAAAAAAAAGAAATTAGAATTTAAAAAAAATCTTAATACTCGTACAAATAAAAAAGCATGATGAAGGATGAACCAGTTTGTAAATTGGGATTCTCCCCTCCCCTTTTTTGGAGCATGAAATGCTAGTGACGCAATCGGGCTGAAAAAAACCCCATGGTCTTGTCTAAATATTACAAGAGACAAGAATTTCACTTATACTTTTAATGCCCGTATCTTATATTTACATACTTATTTTCCATTTACAACTTTTTCTTTCTGCATTTTCTTTTTGCAAATTCGTTTATCACCTCGTCGAAATAATTTTTTTTTGTTTCATCTGATTCGATGTTCAGAATCGCTAAGGCGTTAAGGCGTATCTGTCCAATCATATTTCTCTGCACAATCTTTATTCTTTTTAGTGCAGAGAAAGAACGGTCTCCAGTTGCATTGCTAATCGGAATTGTTAGATAAATACGCAACAGCGTTTCCACACATGAAAAAGTCTATTTTAATTCGTGTTGCAGAAAGTTATACATTTCCGCTGGAGACCAAAGGTGTTCTTTTCTTGCAAGTATTAAAAATGTTTTATTTCGTCTCAAACACTTTCGTTGCCAGTCGTTGTTATACTTAATATCCTCCCTTTACTTTGTTGTAAGTTTAGTGATCATGGATTCGACTTCGTCAGCTGAAACATCTTCTTTCTCCTCATCATTTAAAAAAACAATCCGAACATCAGACTATTGATTTCCTTATAAGACTTCAGTCTGTTATCGAGTTCAAAAATCAACTTATCACAAATAACATTAACGGTATTAATTTTGTTTTCTCGTCCATTAACAACAATCTCATTCTCCACGTTTTCGTCGAAAAATACAGAGCGTTTCTACAGTGCGTCGAAAAATACAGTGCGTTCTGTTTACAATGCATTAAATCTTAATCAAATTGAAAAAATCTCCAGTGTACCGTTACTATGCGATCGATTTACAAAAATGGATATCTGTATTGTCTAAAATCTCCCGTCAAAAACAGATTTTGTAATTTTTACTACAATAGAAGTGGTGTTTTTTTTTTTTTTTGGTTTACAAACAAATCGGGGGCCAACAAACCGTAGACAAACAGTATATAAATATTTGAAAGAATTGGAAATTCCCCGAAATCCGTGACGTCACGCTTGTATAGTTCGGTAAAAGCAGCAAGAGTATTAAAAGCAAAAAATTATCTTGTTGTATAATGTGTGCTTAGCCTAACATCTTTTGAAATATGATCTATTTTACCCCATGCAGTTTTTTTTGCTCCAAAAAACAAGTTTTTCTTTTTTTACTTTGATAATTCTGAAAATATGTGTACATAATAAGATAAAAATTTAATATACCCGTACTTTTAATTTTCTAAAAAAACAACAAAAGTTTTCTACAGCCAGAAATTAAAGTTCCACAAATGAAACATGGAATGGTAAAAAACTGTAACTGCACAGTAGAATTTACAGTTAGTTTTACATATAAAAAGATGAAAGTATCAATAAAATATGAAACTGGTATCAGAAATTTTTTTTTCTTTGTTTTAAAGGAATTTTTTTTAAAAAATGACCTATTTTAACCAGTGACTTATTTTACCTCACCTGATGTCACTATGTAAAATTTTTAACGTTTGTGCATTTGTAATGTGCAGTACCATACTTTTCCGCAATTAAAATGCACTTTAAGGGAGCCTGGGGAGCCATGGCCATAAGGGAGACTTGGCCCACCTTAAAATTTTACTATTTAAAAATATTTTAGCATTTTCTCAATAGATGGTACTCAAAGCTACTGTTGTCAGCAGATAGCCACCTTAGTTTTATTGAGCTACTTTTTTGCATTGAGGAGAAAATAAAAAAAAAGAAAGTTTTTCACCCCAAAAAGTAAAAATTTTAGAAATAATTTGTAAGATTTTTTCAGAAAAACCAATTCAATTAAGTTTAAGTATATGTCATTTTTAAAATACTGTTATATTAAGGTTTTATTTTAACTATAAAGTTTGTGAAATGAAATAGGCTTCAAAGCACCATGTGTCATTCTTACGAAATGTCTAGGTGAGGAGGGTTGGCCACTCTATGTAAGGGAGGGTTGGACACTGGCCCAAGGCACTAGTTATGGCAAGTGGACACTGGCCAAGGCAAGTGAACTAGTTATGAAAGTCTATACATAATTTTGATCAAATACAGGGTTAATAATAACGTATGATTATAACTTTATGAAGGTAAAAGATTGATTATATTAGTTTTTGTACTTGTTTAGAATAAAACGAAAACCTCAACTAAATCAAACTTATCATTTATGACCAAATATCAAACTTTTTCTACGAAAACTATATAAGTTATTAATTCAAGTATAATAATACTTCAGATTAATATTAAGATATTATCAGATTTTTTCTTATAGGAGGAGAGGTGACGAACGAGTAGCTTTGAAAGTGCGCTTTGACTTTGACTTTTACAGTTTGTGCCGTTAAAATAAAAATAAAAAATTAAACTGAGGCCTATATCTTGTGCATTTAATGTGTGTACAAACTGAATAAAATATATTTAACATAAATATAAAAAATTATTTGTTATGGACAATATTAGAATTTTTAATTCATACAATACTAGAAAAATGTATTAAATATATTACGGTAAACATGATTTTTAAAGGAGTTCCAGAGTGTTAAATTATAAAATATTTTTTTCCTTTAATGTTTACAAAATTAATTTGAAATATTTATTATTTTGCCCTTTAAAATTTTAAAATTAATTAATTAAATTTTTTTAAAAAATAGTAAATACGGTTTTATATCCTAGCGTGTGAAAAATCAAATAAAATTAACATTGCCATTGTGATCATCCGACACAGTTTGTGCGACAAAACATTACGGAACTTATGCATGTGAGACGGGCCTAGAGCTAAATTAATTTAAGTCCCAATTTCTGAAAATACCATAATCACGATCTACCCAACTTACAAGGTTAGACAAGATTTCCCAAACACGTGGGACTGAAATTTGGACGTCATTGTTCCGAAGATGAAGACATCGGATCTCGAAACCCCATCAGAAACACCCGCTCACGGCTGACTATATGGACACTTCTACCATAATTTTAATTTCAGGTATGAGAAACTTGTGAAATTTATTTTTAAAAATCACTTTAAATATGTTCGAAAATGGGAATTACAAAAAAAATCAACTAGGCTATTTGTGAAAAAAAATGATGAGGGATGGTGGTTTAAAATAAACGATATCAAAGAAACCGGTTTAAACCAGCCTTACGAAAAAACCTGATTTTTAATGAAATCGAAAAAAGTAACAAAAAGGTTGTCTTAAAATCGGTTTCGGTTTTCCATCCCTAGGTCCCTAGATCATGGGGACGCTTAGGAAGGGAAGGGCAGAAAATTCATTATGTTTTCCCGTCTTTTTTGTTGATGGAACTTACTCCATTTTAACAAAATTGATTTTTTTTTACTCCTTTTACTCATTTAAAAATATTTATAGGAAAAAAATCCATATATCTCTCCAAAATTAACCGTAACCCTGAGGGACTGTAAGGAAAGCAATAAAGCCACGCAGCTCATTTTTAAAACGGTTTTTTGAACTTTTAGTCTTGTTATCGAAGTCTTGCAAATAAATGCGGCTACTAACTGAAATTTAAGTTTTCTGCAATCTAGTTTTCTTGATTGAAGAATTACTGCAGCTCCATCCAGTGCCTCTGTTCAACACTTTATTAATGAGGCCAGTTAATGTACCAAAGCCGAGGGACAATAATAAGAAAAGAGAAATCCAAATTAAAAAATATCAAAAGCCAAAATTTATAGAAGCAATTTGATGAGACATGGTATTAGTTCGATTAAAAATTCAAATGAGTGTAATTTTTAACCTAAAAGAAGTGTTAGTTTGAGTACTAAACTGAAAATTTGACATTTGGGATAGGGGACGGTAATGAATTTTCTGCAATGTTTAGTGTCCTAATTTTTTGGGGAATTTCTTTGTTTTGAAATAACGTTTTATAATTATACGAGGACCAGTCTGTTAAGGCGCGTTCTCATGCACGCGAATTGGGAGGAATATACCGTGATTTAGGAACAAAAATCCCTCCCTTAGGGAAAATTGGGGGTTCGAAATCGTACCCGCATTCTTCCTAGTCATTGTACCGGCATTTATCCGTGATGCATTGCGGTTTTGAGAATCAAAACAAAACAAACATGGCGGACAGGTGGAAAGAGGAGGAAATTCATTTCCTATTATCTTTTTATGAAGAAAAGTTTTTCAAATTTGACTAATTTTTAATAAAAGGATAGTTTTAAGAATTTGCCGCGAAGCCATGGCGGCTTAAAAAATAAACAAACTCTACAACGTGACTGAAAGTAAACAGGATGTGACTTTAAACCATAGTCACTTCCGAAGTCCCGGTATGTTCTGGGTACTCATGTGAACGGGTGTTTTTGGTTTCAGGAATTGAGCCGCCTTAATACCGGTACTATGTCCGTGCATGTGAACGCGCTTTTAGTATAATAATAAGCAAAAATGAAAACGAAATATTAATTTTGTCATAAGTTATGTCCAAGGGACATAAAAGTAAAAACTATGGTAGAATTGCCCATATATTTAGGGTTCCAAGTGATACCGAACTGGTTACTTCCTCTTCGGCATGCGGAACACTGACATCAAACTTTCCGTCAACACCCGCTTTTGGGAGAGCTTCTCTGGCCTTAGGCTGAGTAGGCCGTGTCTTAATTTGTATCCATCTCTCTCGTAGTAGTAACCGTCCAGCTGAGCCTGCACCCCGAGGAGAACTTGTGGCACTCAATCATGGCCCGGGCACACGTGCTGGTTCACGACCCGCGGGTACTCGCCAACCCCATCCGCGATGGGATCATGCTTCAGTCCGGCAAGTCATACAACATATACGTGTCACAGGTCAGCCCAGTCAACTTCCTCTCTCAATTGCGAATGGGACCGACAATCGACTTCTCAAGCGAAGGCTCCTCTCTGTGTTAATCCTAAGGGAAAAAATAAAAAGTCTGCCACATTTCTCCGGCTGTATTTAGTATTTTTACAAACGTTTTAGCCTACTTTTCTTTTTTAATTCGAAAGAATTTAAAAAAATGAAAAAGTAGGTAATTTGACATGCGGTCGATGTCCGTCCGTCCGTCCGTACCCCCTTCCAAAATCGGTTCTATCCATCGGATCTTAAAAATTCTATTTTGTTAGAAAGCTATGACCTCAGATACCCAACTTTCATACTTTTTGTCCGTCTGTCTGTACGTCTGGACGGACATAAATCTACTATCTGTCGGCGAATTTCCCATTGAATTAGCATTGAAATTCAATTTTGAGTCATTTAAATCACTGTAGGTATTGAAATGCGGTTGATGTCCATCTGTCTGTCTGTTCGTATGTCTGTCTGTCTTTCCGTCTGTCTGTCCGTACCCCCCCCTTCCAAAATCGTCTTGTTTCACTTCTTGTTTTTTTATAGGATACATGTAGCTGATTTGCATGTCCATATAATCGCATTTTTAAAAAATTGGTAAACATAATTTTTTGATTATTAATAAATAGTTTTACAATATAAACTAGATTAAAATTTGAAAAACGAAGATTATAGAGACGTAAAACTTTAAATTTCCTTCGCATTGAAAAAAAAGTGAAAAATTATTTGCTTTATTTTCGGGTCGAAATGTGGCAGGTAAATTATGAAAAATTCTTATCCAGGAAGTAGTGCCTCCTAGGAGTAGAACTTAAGCTCCTCCTAGTAACGCCCCTTGTATTTAAATTTGCTGAAACTCCGATAAGATAAGGTACGTGTAGTTCAATTTCAAGAGTCTGCGAAATTTAACTTCTGGTTTGTAAACTTAAGTTTCAATTCATTGTTGCTGTGTGTTTTGAGACGCTGATTTCGAAAATGTAAATTGATTTTTTACTAAAGCATCCAGTTTGAAAGTATTAAAAAATTTGAAGTAGCATTGATTTATTCTACCAGATTCTAATTCCTATTTAGTAAAAAGTTCTTTTTTAATTACTTCCAAGTCTATGATTTATTGAAAAGAACCAATAGCATGTGGCTGACTCTGACAAGTCGCCAAGTTTTGTTGCATTTGTGGCGTGTGATGCCGTCGTCCGGACACAGCCTAAGAAAACGTTTAACGTAACTGTAACGTCAACGAAGGCGTGGATTCTCCATTGCCCCTTAAAGGCTGTACCAAGTATTTTGCTTCGAAATGTAAAACTGCTATTCGTGCAATCGAAAACAAAATCTTTTTCGGTCCATGGTACTGTGAGGGTTACTTTGGGCTGGTAAGGCAGTTTAAGCGTGTAGATGGAATGGCTAGTGAGGAATAAACGATTAAATGACTGTCTTTTGCAGACGGTGACAGAACGACAGCCCGCCCCCTACCGGACCAACTGCACCGACTACCTGAAGATGTGGAGAGAGAACGGGGGACGCGGTCCTCTCACGGGAAGGGTAAGCATGTAATTTGTGTTTGAAATGGAAAAACTTACACAACACATATTTGTGTCATTTTGCATGTACTAAAGAAGTACAGTCAGTAACTCTGTATCGAACTTTTTCTTCGGTTAAGAAGGTGATGATCCGCTCTAATATGTGAAAAAGTTTACGTGATGTTTAGTCCCACGGGTCGGTAATATTTTCCATTGTTTGAAATTAAATTTCCCTCTGCAATGTAATCGTCCAAGTGTTTTCCTCAACTGGTATACGGTTCATCAACACCTCACAATTCCGTGTTTGTTTCGTCATGGGTTTCTTTATCACAAGGAAACTGTTTGTAAATTGTAAAGTGTTTCCCTGTGTTTTGGTTTTTTTTTGTTAATAGATTCACATGGCGCGAATAAAAAGGTTTACCTCATTTTTGTTTGTTTTATTAATTAAATACTGCCCCGTGTGGGCACCGGGGGGTAAGAATCTAGTCCCAACGTAGTTCATGCGTGTCGTAGAAGGCGACTAAAATAGAGACCCAGTGTCCGGGAGTATAGCCGGGTACCCTGCCCTGAGGATTATATCAGGGGACTGGTCCTCCAGGTTGGGGGTTGGGCGTGGGGCTAACGACCCCACTCCGGAAAAAACCGCTGTTACGAAATCCGATAAAGAAATTACCCGGCCGTCTTATGGAAAACGACTTGGAAAAGACTTAAGAACTTTGCGCTTTGGAACATGGAATGTTAGGACCTTATATCGGAATCGAGGATTACAATCCCTTATTGAAGAAATTGACAAATACAACATCGATCTACTGGCCATACAAGGGCCGGCCCTACACATTTTGGCTCTCTGGCCAAAACCTTAACTTTGCGCCTCCCCCCCCCGTTTTTTAAGTAAATCTCTTGCGACCATATCAGAAAGTCAAGAAAACATTGACAAAAAATTTAACAAAAACAACAACTTTTTATTAAAAACTAAATCATCAGATAACAAGATAAGCAATTTAGCACTTAAGGCAAAATAACAAAAATTAAAATATAGTCTTGCTAACTAAACTAATATTCCATGTTATAAATATATTCTAACTAACTAAAGTAATTAAAATGCCCCTTTTCTAACTTTTCTTTCGGCAAACTCACGAACCAGTGATTTCAAGTCTAATTTGTCACTAATTTGGTGTTCTATAGCTATCATTGCCAATCCATTGAGACGATTTTGCGTCTGCATCGTTCTGAGATAATTTTTTTTTATCATTTTTTGTTTTGAAAATCTTCTTTCCCCTGAAGCCACAGTGACTGGCAATGTAAGTAATTGGCTGTAAATTGGCTGGTCAATGTCCAACCTTTCCTTGATTTCGGGAATAGGCCGGCCAGATCGCGAAGTGGCATGAGAGGATCAGCCAAAGTTGGAAGAAAAAATTATTGGCACGTTTATTGGCTCCATATAACCGATTAAAATTACTAGCTGAGGTAGGATGTGGCAATTTGAGACAAAGTAAAATATTAAATTTTTTAAATTTTAACTTAAAATCTTGTCTATGTTGTATTTTTAAATTATAATATTTATACTTTTAAATTAAAAAAGAAAACAAAAGGGGCAATATTAGCAAATTAACTCTTTAATAAAATAAAACAATCAGACATTCTTTAAATAAGCACTTCGCGTTTTGGCCGATTCATCGTGACCACTTCGCGAAATGGCCGGAAAATATATAATATTCACTGACCATTTCAATTACAAACTAACTAATAAAATTGATAGACCATATTTAAAAGTTTAAGCTGAACAAAAACAAGTAGGTTTGTTACAGAATCTGTCACTTAACTCGCTTCCACATATTTGTGTTTAACAGGAAAAAACGCGCCAAACACAACATTAATTCTATATTTAACATTTACAAGCTAAATTTGGCTAGTTTCATTTATTTTATTTCGAAAATTCAATAATTATTACTTATCGTTTGCAAAAATTAATTTATATTTTAAAGAATAAATATGTCATATTCCTCGCTTTTAAATAGAATGAAAACATTTCATATCGACATACAAGGATTCCGTAGTAAAATATATTTGACGTCATTTCAAACTGATCGATGTCGCAAAAATAAATTTATTTTAATTTATTGTCTAAAAGAATTAAAGTTTCTCGAGCGATTGTTGCGAATGGCAAATGTGATTTAATTCTAATAAAAACAGGGCCTTTAGCTATTTGTAATACAAAGTTTTAAACGCCAAAATTAACTATTATCATTAATCTTCTTTCTCAGATTTAATAATTAGACTTTATCGTTTGCTAAATGTGTTTGAAGTTCGAAGAATAATGATGTAATCTTTTTTAATAAATATTTTTGTCGCCACAATTTCCCATTTACATTTCTTTCGAAAATTCACTTATTTATAGTTTGTTAAATTAATTTACAAATCGAAAAATATATAATTAGTGCAATTGATGCTTTAAAAAAAAAAGCGAAACTTTGCATATTTTTTATGCCAAGTTAGAATGCATCTTTCTTCATACATATATAATAAACCATCAAAAGAACTCTATTGTGATATTACAACAATCCAAACTGAATTATATCACATAAATAAATATTTTTATTTCAAATAAAATTTCTCGTAAGTTTAACGAAATGGCAACAGTGAAAATATTGAATAAAAATGGAATTTGCATGTTATTTCAATGTAGATTAAATTTTTAATTATTTAAATTTTAAATAAACTTCTAATTTAAATTTTTAATGAAATTTGGAATGTAGCCTAATCTGATGTTTTGCTTCAAAATGACGTATCCCACTTGTCTGTGGGACTTGTGGTTCTTTCTGTGAAAGTGGGTGACAGATGGACAGACGGACGGACTGAACGATTATAATACCTTCCACTTTTTACGTTATAAACGTAGTGTGGAAGCTAAAACCAATGGGCTTGTTTCAACACTTTGTCAAAGAAAACAAAACCAATGAAATCGCAGTTCGGAGAGCGTGACATTATAAAAAATCAATGAGCTTGTTTCAATACTTTATCAAAGAAAACAAAACAACTAATGAAATCGCAGTATAGAGAGCGTGACGTCATAAAAAATATTCCCATTAATTATAAAACGTGCTAAATATGAAACAGCCATTAAAATGTAATGAAAACCGAACTGAACAGCCATTCTTAGATTTATGCTAAGCATTCAGATAAAAACAATAGAAAGATAGAAAAAATAGCGCCCAAGTTCATTACAAACATATGCATATCTTCAGATACTTTAGTGTAGAAATTAAACTTACCAATATTTGCTCTAACGCTTATGACATCCAATCTTTATCTTAAAAAAAGAACACGATAGAAAAGGCGCCCAAAAACTCCTAACTTGTAATCATAGAGTTTTGTAATACACTGATTTTACTCATAAGCAAAATAAAAACCTTAAAAATAACACAATGAAAAAAAAGCGAATTCAAATAAATGCGTCAATATTTTATTTGTCAATATTTTATTTGTATGTATTTTTTATATTTCTTGTTTGAGAGTAGAGTATAGTGAACGATACATCGGCGCCTTTATTCCCCCCCAAAAAAGAAAATTACCTATAATAGCGTCTGTCTGGATATCAGTTGGCATAATAAAATCTTATTCGCGCAAAATTTACTCGGTTTAAAAATAAATCCGGGGGGGGGGGGGGGGCAGTTTTTGTTTGTTTCTTTTCTTTGACCTTACTGATTTATGAGTGCACAATATAGCAACTCATAAAAAAACAAAAAAAGGCGCCACATTTATTTTATCAGAATTGGAATCCGTCGGTTTTCGGAGTTTCAAAATTTTAGGCGATTTTATCTCTTTTAAGGGCCCCAACCTGACTCGGCCCCTAGGCCTAGGCCGAAATCCGGCACTGAATGTAGCGCGCTGTGTTAATTTTTTTATTTATATTACTTTTGAGGCATTAGATTATGAAACGGTTCGATTTAAAACCATTTTCGGCGATTTTGGAATTTTGATTTTGTAACTTAATTTTTTATCAATTTATTTTTCATTTTCCATGATTTTGGAGCGCAATGATATAATATAGCTGTGAGAAAAGGAATCATATTTTCGGAACAGGTTTCTTGATGAATAACAAAAAGTCCTCTAGACTGTGCAAGAGTAGACTAAGAGGAAAGTTCTTTAATTACAGCGTCATAAACGCCATGCACCTACAGAGGACAAAAGTGAAGAAGAAAAAAATATTTTTTATGAAGAGATTAGTGTACTCTATAAACTTGCCCAAATACGACATCAAAATCATAATAGGAGACCTTAATGCAAAGTTAGGAAATGAGATTGCGTTCAGACCGATAATTGGAAGATATGCCCTTCATGATCAAACAAACGATAATGGGCAAAGACTGATCTATTTTGCTGCTGAACATGATATGACAATTTCAAGTATTACTTTTTTCGATCACAAAAGATACACAAAGTAACCTGGCGCTCACCTGATGGCGAGACACAGAACCAAATAGACCATATACTAATAGACAGAAGACATGGATCAGACATCCATGATGTCAGATCGTATAGAGGTGCTAATTGCGACTCTGACCATTTTCTGATCATTGCAAAAACAGAGGCTAGAATCTCAAATGTCAGGAAATCCCAAGGAGAAAAACAAAAACGATTTAACTGTGAAAAACTGAAGGATAATTCAATCAAACAAAATTTCCAAGCTGCAGGATAAACTTGCAGCCTCAGACCTTGAGGAAATGGAGAATGTGGAAACTAAATGGAATGTGATTAAGCAAGCCCTAGTTAGCACAGCAGATCACATACTGGGAGATGCTGAAAAAACCAAACCAAAGGACTGGTTTGATTCTGAATACATGTCGACAACCCAGGCTAAAACAGAGGCTTATAACAAAATGCTGCAAAAGCGATATACACGAAGCTCCGTTGAGACATACAAGGAATGCAGTGCAGAAGGCAAGAAAAGAAAATACATCGGCTGAAAAAGAGATTATTTCACGATAACCTTTTCAAAGATGTTGAACATCTAAGAGGTTCAAGAGAAAGCTTTCTTCCGTGAAATCAACCGTGGTAGTGAAACCGTGTTAGTGTTTTCAAAGCAATTGTTTGTCGGAACAAGGATGGCTTTATCCTGCCGAAAACATATTCATGCCCGGTGGAATGAACACTTTGAGGAATTGCTAAATGGTGGTGAAGCGGAACCGGACAGTCCCAGAACAAATATTGTCGATGACACAGTTTCACCACCACAGAAGTGATATAAGGGATAAACAATTAAAAAATAATAAAGCACCTGGCCCGGTGTTACCAGATGATTGGAAATCTGGGGCGAAACTAGAAACAAATTCTGGGGGGGGGGGGGGGGGGTCAATTTTGCAATATTATTTTTCAGTTAAATTTTTTTAAATTAAAATTAATTATTTAATTAAAATTAATTATGTAATTAAAATTAAATATTTAATTAAAATGAAATATTTAATTAAAATTAAATATTTAATTAAATATTTAGTTAAAATTAAATATTTAATTAAAATTAAATATTTAATTAAAATTAAATATTTAATTAAAATTAAATATTTAACTAAAATTAAATATTTAACTAAATTAAATATTAACTAAAATTAAATATTAATTAAAATTAAATATTTAATTAGAAATAATTTTAATTAAATATTTAATTAGAAATAATTTTAATAAATATTTAATTAGAAATAATTTTAATTAAATATTTAATTAGAAATAATTTTTAATTAAATATTTAATTAGAAATAATTTTAATTAAATATTTAATTAAAATTAAATATTTAATTAAAATTAAATATTTAATTAAAATTAAAATATTTAATTAAAATTAAATAATTAATAAAATTAAATATTTAATTAAAATTGATTAATTAAAATTATTACTAATTACAATTTATTTTGATTAAAATTATATTAAAATATTTCATGGTAATACGGTGTTTTACTATTAATTTATTATTACTAATTTAGTTTTCACTTTACAAAACTAATGATTGTATTATTTAATAGAAAATTAAGTTTTATTTTTTAAAATAAAAATTAGTGTAATAGGAACAAATCAATGGGTTTTGTTTTCATTTTTCTCGAATTATTTTTGTTTCGGTATTCGAACGTGAGTTTTCTAAGAATATTTTAGTTGTTATTTTTTTAAATGTCAACTTCTTGCTTTGCTGTTGGATGTGTTAATCATTTATTAAAGAAAACTTGCATAGAAATAAAGTTTCTTTTTCAGCATTCTGATCGTGAATTGAAACCGAAACAACCAATGAAATCGTAGTACGGAAAGAAAACTAAGCTATCAATGAAATCGTTGTACGGAGAGCGTGACATCATAAGAAACATTCCATCAATTATAGAAATAATTATTGAAAATTTAATTGCTTGGATATTTTAAATCTCCTGATTTGTTGTACAGAAATTAAATGATAAGTTCCAAATATTAAATATCATTTTATAATAGATTAGTGTAAAGATAAATTTAACATTTATTTAAATTTGCAAAAATTTAAATAAAATATTCTGAATATAAAACTAATTCATTGTAATTTGTAGAAACAAAAATTATAAATTTAATTGGACGACATTTAAAAGTTAAAGCTCAAGAATAAAATAATTAAATGATTTAATATTTCAAACTCCAACGGAGCTATTTCCTATTTTTAATTTAATTTACGACGTCGTTCAGGCGAATCTCCGAAGTGAAATAAGTAAAAAAAAATTGTATTTATGATGTTATATAAAATAGCAACCAATTTATGTAAAACTGTTTACATATTAAAAAACAATTAAAATCTAATGAAAACAGAACAAAGCAGCCATTCCTGGATTTATATTTAGCATTCATACAAAAACAGTAAAAAAAGGAGAAAATAATCGCCCTAGTTATTGCCGCCCTGCAAACTATCATATCTTCAGAAACTTTTTGTGGTTTTAAGAATAAAAAAGTGGAGTAAGTGAGTTAGTGAGTGAAGTGAGTGAAGTGAGTAAGTGGAGTGAGGTGAGTAAGTGGAGTGAGTGGAGTGAGTGAGTGGAGTGAGTGAGTGAGTGGAGTGAGTGAGGAGTGAGTGGAGTGAGTGAGTGAGTGAGTGAGTGGAGTGAGTGAGTGATTGAGTGAGTGGAGTGAGTGAATGAGTGGAGTGAGTGAGTGAGTGGAGTGAGTGGAATGAGTGGAGTGAGTGGAGTGAGTTGAGTGAGTGAAGTGAGTGAGTGAGTGGAGTGAGTGAGGTGAGTGAGGTGAGTGAGTGGATTGAGTGAGTGGAGTGAGTGAGTGGAGTGAGTGAGTGAGTGGAATGAGTGAGTGGAGTGAGTGAGTGAGTGAGTGGAGTGAGTGAATGAGTGGAGTGGAGTGGAGTGGAGTGAGTGAGTGAGTGAGTGGAGTGAGTGAGTGAGTGAGTGGAGTGAGTGAGTGAGTGAGTGAGTGAGTGAGTGAAATGAGTGAGTGAGTGAGTGGAGTGAGTGAGTGGAGTGAGTAAGTGAGTGAGTGGGGTGAGTGAGTGGAGTGAGTGAGTGAGTGAGAGAGTGAAGTGAGTGGAGTGGAGTGAGTGGAGTGAGTGGAGTGGAGTGAGTGAGTGAGTGAAGTGAGTGAGTGGAGTGAGTGAGTGAGGTGAGTGAGGTGAGTATATGGAGTGAGTGAGTGGAGTGAGTGGTTGAGTGGAATGAGTGAGTGGAGTGAGTGATTGGAGTGAGTGAGTAAGTGAGTGAGTGAGTGAGTGAGGGAGTGAGTGGAGTGACTGGAGTGAGTGGAGCGAGTGGAGCGAGTGGAGCGAGTGGAGTGAGTGGAGTGAGTGGAGGGAGTGAGTGAGTGAGTGAGTGAGTGAAGTGAGTGAGTGGAGTGAGTGAGGTGAGTGAGTGGAGTGAGTGAGTGGAGTGGAGTGAATGAGTCAGTGGAGTGAGTGGAGTGAGTGGACTGAGTGAGTGAGTGGAGTGAGTGAGTGAGTGAGTGAGTGAGTGGAGTGAGTGAGGTGAGTGAGGTGAGTTGTGGAGTGAGTGAGTGGAGTGAGTGAGTGAGTGGAGTGAGTGAGTGGAGTGAGTGAGTGAGTGAGTGGAGTGAGTGAGTGAGTGAGTGAGTGGAGTGAGTGAGTGAGTGTGAGTGAGTGAGTGAGTGAGTGGAGTGAGTGAGTGAGTAGAGTGAGTGAGTGAGTGAGTCGAGTGAGTGAGTGGAGTGAGTGGAGTGAGTGAGTAAGTGGAGTGAGTAAGTGAGTGAGTGAGTGGGGTGAGTGAGTGGAGTGAGTGAGTGAGTGGAGTGAGTAAGTGAGTGAGTGGGGTGAGTGAGTGAAGTGAGTGAGAGAGTGGAGTGAGTAAGTGAGTGGAGTAAGTGAGTGAGTGAAGTGAGTGAGTTGAGTGAGTGAGTGAGTGAGTAAATGGAGTGAGTAAGTGAGTGAGTGGGGTGAGTTCGTGGTCACTCACTCACTCCACTCACTCACTCACTCACTCCACTCACTCACTCCACTCATTCACTCCACTCACTTACTCCACTCACTCACTCCCCATCACTCACTCCACTCACTCACTCCACTCACTCACTCCAGTCACTCACTCCACTCACTCACTCCACTCTCACTCACTCCACTCACTCACTCCACTCACTCACTCCACTCACTCACTCACTCCACTCACTCACTCCACTCACTCACTCACTCACTCCACTCACTCACTCACTCCATCACGCACTCCACTCACTCACTCCACTCACTCACTTCACTCGCTCACTCCACTCACTCACTCCACTCACTCCACTCACTCCACTCACTCCACTCACTCACTCCACTCACTCACTTCACTCACTCACTCACTCAATCACTTCACTCGCTCACTTCACTCGCTTCACTCACACAATAATAATTTCGTCCCTGTCGGGATTATGGCCTTTCGGGATTTCGGCGTTTGGGATTATGGTTTGTCGGAATTTCGGCTTTAGCGATTGTGTCCGGAACCCCTCCTCTTTAACCTGGCCCTTAAAAAAATCATCATCGATTCAAGAATAAATACAAGAGGATCCATCTTCAATAAATCTGTACAAGCCTTTGCATACGCTGATGATATCGACATAATTGCTCGAACTCCACAAGCTCTTCAAAAGGCTTTTACTTCCCTAGAAACCGAAGCAAATAAAATGCACTTAAAATCAACCAATAAATAACTAAATATTTGCCATGCACAAAAATAAAACAGAATAAAACCCACCTAAAAATAGGACAATACAAGTTCGAAACTATCACCAACTTCCTATATCTAGGTTCTGAAATAAATTACTTAAACAACATAACACCAGAGATCCGCAACCGAATTACTGGTGCTAACAGATGTTTCTTCGGACTCAAAAAATACCTCAAATCGAGTTTCCTTAAGAGAGGAACCAAACTACTTATCAACAAAAGCCTGATAAGACCCATACTCACATATTCTGCTGAAATATGGCCAATGACTGAGAACGATAAACAAACACTAGCAATTTTCGAGAGAAAAATTTTGAGAAGTATATTTGGTGGAATCAAGGAAGGAAATTTTTGGAGAAAAAGAACCAACTCAGAAATATACAAATGCTTTAATGAACCAGACATAGTCAAGTACATAGCAATCCAACGAATTAAATGGGCAGGACATGTAGTTAGAATGGAAGACAGCAGGACTACAAAAAAGATCTTCCTTGCTAAGCCCATAGCTACTCGTGTTAGAGGCAGACCCAAACTCAGGTGGGTCGACTGCCTGGAAGGGGACCTTAAAGTTTTGAAAGTGAAGAACTTGAGGTCGTTGGCCAAGAACAGGTCGGCCTTTGAAGGACTTTTAAGGAAGGCCAGGGCCCATCCTGGGCTGTCGCGCCACTGAAGAAGAGAATTAATATAATAATATTCTAAAATAGTATTTAAGTTTTAGGTATTCCCTTGTTGAAAATTTTTGAAAAATTATTTTCTTTGAAACTCAAGCTTTTCCTAATTTATCGTTGCATTTTACTAAGAATATTATATTTGTATAAAAAGTTAAGAAATTAAAAATTATAACACAATAAGTTATCATGAAAAAAAAAAACGTTTTTATTTTATTCATGATAAAATTCTTTTGAGTTCAATTATGTATGCAATAAAATATTGCATTGTGTAAAAAAGAAATGCAAGTATAAAATAATTGTGTTACTTATTTCATATCTTTTACTATCCTCTTATTATCCATTTTCAATTAACATAACTAATAAAGACGACCTTCATAAGAATCAGTACTGAAACTTTGAATCACATTCCACAGACAAGCTTCCCTGGTTCACAGGTAGAGTACGCGAATTTTGTCCAGTAGCCCGCCCCTTAGATCAAATCCTGGTTGTTCCCTATACATGTTTTGTCCTCTTTTGGGGAAAATTTTGCAATCCTTCACAAATGGCACCACTATTTTTTTTTCCTCTTTTTCACCTCCCTCCATGGCTCCGTGTGTAGTTAATTTCGCTGCCTATGGGAGCCCGTTGACGTACGTCTACAGTTCTTACAAACCAGAGCTATAGAAATATTGTTGAGGTCGTAGTTTATTTGAAGGGGGTTATATTTCGTAATAGTTTTTTTTTGTAAAAAATTAATTCAGCAAAACTAAATTATTCTTTCAGCTAATGTCTTAATGATACAAATTAGTTTTTGCAATATCTATTTTATTTACTATTTATATATTTACAAATTTACATATACAATATATATTTATATACATTATTATTTCCGATTCAATGAATTGTAACTTATTTGAATGTCTGATTATTTGGCTTAGTTGTTTTTTGAAAATTTAATATTAATGTTGGAGATAGGCATCAATAACAAGTTGACTTTGCTAGTTAATAGTGTACACAAGTTGTAGATCTTGGTGAACCCTGTTGTTCACCGTCTGAGGCAATTTAATGCCCTGTAGGCCAATAATAATCTGGCTTGGTAAACTGTAAACTAAGTTGCCGGTGCGCATGGATTAAAAAAGCTTAGCATGCTTTTAAAAAGCTTTGCAGCTTTTTAAAGCAATGATATAATTATTTGCATCTTGCTATACCATCAAGGTTGCCACGACTCTGCCTACATAGGTTGAAATTATATCTTGTGCCTCGATATAGTACTTATGCTGGTCTCACTCACCGTTTTTGTAAAAAAAAAAGGATGAACATGAATTGGTTTAGGTAGGCCACTAGTTTAGGAAAAGCAATTTTTGTGGGGGAAGTTATGTTCGTTTCTTTATTTCAAATTTTTTACCTTGTTAAGACATTCTTAGGCTATGCCTGTACTTCTGTTCTAATTTATATATGGACAACTCATGAGCCACAGAAAACAGTGCAATACCTTGTCTTGATGCATGTTTTGCTGACACAATATTACATGAGGCAGTAGCGATAGAGAAGTTGTGGAGCCAAACTAATAAGCCTATTGCTTCAGACGCGCGCATTGCCGTAATGTGGGGGTCGTATAGAGGTCTATTCACGGCCTACTCAACTACTAAGGCCGAAGAAACCCAAACAAGCTCGGGGACGGAAGTTTTGACGTCATAGATCCGAGTGACGTTGTTCCGAAGATGAAGACAACCTGTCTCGAAACCTGTTCGGAACCACTCGTTCACTGCTGACCATAGTATTAGAGTTCCGAATGCGTCCCAACTGGTTTCTCGATCGTCTGCACTGGGAACAGTGACCCAAAATTTCCGTCTACGCTCATATTTGGGAGAGCTTCTCTGGCCTTGTTATTGAAGTTGGCCGTGGTCTATTGCGTCAAGATTCAAGATCGTTTTGTACAGAGATTCAATTTTGAGATTCAATTAATTGTTCCAATAAAAAAGGCACAAGTCTAACAATAATTAATTACCAAAGGGAAAATCTTATAAAGTTTAACAAGGAATTTATTGTCCAATAATGAGAATAGTAAATAAAACAATTGCATCTTCCGTGAAGAAGCAATGGATTGGATTGCGATAATTAAATTTCGAAAAAATAACGCGAAATACCTAACCCTGATATGTAAAATCTTAAAATTTTGCTACTGAGACACTAAATTAAAAGTTGACTCACAGATGAGTTTGTGCAGACAACATGAGAAGGATCGCTGGTCACTCATAGCTGGAGTTGTTTGGGAATGTTTTAACTGGGACATCAGATCAGGAGTTGAGTGGGAATTCTGTGGCTGGGATATCGGCGCTGGAGTTGGCTGTGACATCAGAGAGGGCCAGGGACTGTAGCGGACATTTCATCAGCGGAAAGGGCTTTTCGTGGCATCCTGGGTATCAAGGCGATCACCGGCGATCGGGCACGTGTCGAGGGAGTTGTAAAAGTCTGATTTTTTTTTGAAATTCTGTTCAGGGGCGCATCTTTTCATGCAATAGTCACTTGTAAAATATCCCTTATCCTGTTACCTCAATGGTGGGCATAACTTGTTGCCGACCGATAGGTTGTCTCATGTGACGTAGTCGTATTCTTGTGATACACTCTTAAACAAACGAGCGGTTTTAACTCAGTCTGAGTTAATTTCCACTCCTTTCCGTGCCGAAAATGCATTTCTCCTATAGGAGTGGATTTCACTCTTTTTGCGGAGTGGTAAAGAAATAAAAGAAAACAATCTACGTCCTACACTCTTAAAACGAGCGGTTTTAACTCAGTCCGGTGCCGAAAATGCACTTCCCCTATAGGAGTGGATTTCACTCTTTTTGCGGAGTGGGTAAAAGAAATAAAAGAAAAATCTACGTCCTACACTCTTAAAACGAGCGGTTTTAACTCAGTCTGAGTTAATTTCCACTCCTTTCCGGTGCCGAAAATGCACTTCCCCAATAGGAGTGGATTTCACTCTTTTGTTTTAAGAGTGTAGGTTGCAGGAAAATATAAGTGCTACTCATGAGGTTGCAAACTAACAAATCAGGAGTATGGGAAAAAAAGCTCTTTCAGCTTGTTTTCAACGAAGCAATAAATCGTTTCCGATCCATCTTAATGGGACCCACACTGCGATTACCCATAACATTCGATAAAACTGTCTCTTTTATAAAATAAATGAATTACGACCCCGTTATCCGAACAGACACATTGGAAGCACTTAAAAACCTACCTTAAACGTTATTTTATGACCGTGAGAAAGAATCTAAAAAGTAATGCTTAATAGATGGCTAATAGACTTTGACCATTTTTGTAAAAACGAAATAATTTTCACCGAAGTATACTATAAATGACTGGCATTTCAGGGTCAGCGTAAGGAAGGGTGATCTTATCCTTTACTGCCGGATAAATTGTAGAGTAGTAACCACAAAAAATGAATTGGACCATTTTGCCCAATCCGTCTTTAGATGGTTTTTAGGTTCAAATTATGGCGTTTCTTACAACAATAGTCCAAGTTGGTTATTTACATACTGCAGTTTACCTGCCCACGTCCGTCTAGTGCGTCATAATATAGAAACTCTGATATGGCTCTATTTATATAGATACACTGTGTCACTCTGTTATGTGTCCATATTTTTCCAATTGATTTCTTTTTTTCCCCCTTGAATTGCAGTCGGGCGCCGAGAAGTGTAAGATGGAGCGCATGTTGCAGAGCGTCGGATGCGTCCCCAGGTCCATCTCTTACCCAACACCAACACCATCTGCAACGACACAATCATGAGTTATATAGTAACCATAGATATCATAGTTAAAGTCAGATCAGTAGATTGGCAGATCACGTGACCTCCAATGCTAACGACGAGACGCGCATTGAGACCAGAATAAGAGGGCAAATGGGCCAGTGTTGCCACCACATTAAGGAGAAAAATACTACGGAAAAATACCGTTTAAATCTAAAATTACAAAAAAATGCCATAAAAATACTAAAGAAGCGTTTTACGTTTCTTTTTAAAGTCACTAAAGAGATTCCAAAATGCAGCTAGTATTTTTATGGTATTTTTTTTGTAATTTTAGAATGAAACGGTATTTTTTAGTAGTATTTTCCTCCTTATTTGGTGGGTGGCAACACTGGCCCATTTGTCCTCTTATTCTGGTCCCCATGCGCGTCCCGTCGCTAACATTGGGGGTCACGTGATCTGCCAATCTAATACTTTAACTATGTTATCTATGATAGTAACAGTGAACCAATAGTAACAACTTTAAGTCACTTCCGGCGGGTTAAACAATCATTTGAATCTCGTCTTTGAAAATACAAGTTACCACTTTTTAAAAGCAAAACAAGTGAAAGAAATGCTAAAAATATTTCGAGAATGAACGAAAATACCAATTTGAGGGCTTTTTTTTAAAAAGTAGTTAAATCGCTAGCGTAAAATAAGTAGCATAATCTGTAAAATTTTTATTAGTCAAGCGAATCCATGAATACTCCAAATGGCTACTATAATTCACGTCTAGAAACCCTGTTGATGATGTTGGTGACGAATCTGATAACGGTGACTAAGATGACGACGATGGAGATGATAATGACAAAAATTTAGAATGGATTTCGTAATTCGTTTAATTGAAAATTATACACTTGGAAAACTTTCACCTTTTTGCCAAAGGAATTATCACGTTTTCCTAATGCAAGAATGATCATGATTCTGTACATGAATAATAATTTTTCTTTGTTCAGAACTTATCATGCTTTTGTGTACAAACTAACAAGTTTAGTTTGTACTTGATTTGCATACATTACATTGATTAAATAGAATACAAATCTATTCTAGATTGTGCTTTGCTTTTAATGCTTTTTGTCATTTCATATATAGACCCTAGTCTGGAAATCATGGAGGGATGCTCGCGAGAATGTGCCGAGGCGTGCCAGTGAGTGCACTCTTTATTTTAAACCCTTAACGATCAGATAATTTTCAAGGAAATGGTTACAAAAAAAAAAACACATCTTCCATTCCTGATTTGTGAAATCAATGGTTTTTGCGCTATTTTGAAGCAACTGAAAAATCCTGAAACTTTTCCTGTTATTTGCTTATAACTAATTTTCCGGAAAAGGTACTAGGTAGGAAACAGATTCATTACTAGCGGTTTCGAAAACATAGAATTAATCGATAAAAAAATTGCATAGAAACTTTTCTCTGATCTTCCTTTTGAGGACAAATTTACTTTTTCTTCTAAATAGTATTACCGAAGTTCAAATTTACTATAATTTTTCATGAAATTATTCCTGTGCAAACATAATATTATTTGTTCACTTTGAAACTTAATATATATTTATACATTTCTTAAACATTTCAGTGAGACGACCTATCATTTGAGGGTGGAAGTGAAGAACGATCTAACTGAGCAGGTAAAAGGGTTTGGTCTCCCATTTTTTTTATAGTTATTATTGTTTTTTTTATATTAAACCTTTATACGCACATATGGTTTTAGATTGTAATTTTATTAATTTGAGATTAATTTATTTTGGAATAATAATTACTTTTCTCAAATGAAATAATTCAAAACTGTCGTTTGAAAAATAAATACGTCTTTTTTGTGTATTTAATGAAAGAACGACCAAACTGACAACTAATTTCTCTTAGCCTATTAGCGACGGACGGCTGGAAAGAACATTATGCCACGCGAAAATGAGCTTTCTGCACCAGCTTATCAAAATATAAGACAATTGAAGGCTATAGTCTTAAAAATATTATATAGGACAACTTATATTAAACGAAGAACTAATTTAAAAAAACTTAAAAAAAAGACTTTATTATTGGAAAATGAAGGTGTTAATGTTGTTCACAAATATTTGACGATTTATTTAATCGAATCACTTGATGAACTTTGGGGGATCATCTCCAAAATTACGAGCGTATTCCGTAGTTTTATGGAAGGAGGAAAAATAAACGTAAGGTTAAAGATATTGAGGAAGGGGTCCTACAGGGGACGTATATAGTTAATGAGGATGAAGCCTTCAGGTTATGGTTTGGACGGACACTTTTTGGACGGACATCTGTCCTCCTATCGATCGACGATTACCTATTTAATTAGCTTTAAAATTTAATTTTTAGTCATTCATTCAGAAAAATTCTTGTTGCTACATCAATAATAGCACGAGAAACCTTAAAATAGAAATTTTAAGGGATATTTATTTTCCCCATATAATCGTTATTAATGACGTCATAAAATATAGTACTATGCGATTCTTTGATTGTTCATTAGTAATCATTTCTGTGAACGACTAAGAAAGTGGTTCACAGTGTTCCTTTTTTGCTAAAAGAGCTAATTCATATTAATTTACATTTATTTATTTCTTCTTCGTTCTTTTTCCTCTTTGCAATTTGGCGTTGTTTCATGTTTTATTACTAAATTTTTCGGAAATATCAGGTTTCTACATTTTTTTGTTGATACTTATTTAAGTTTAAGAAGCTCACTTAATTTAAGCGACATTTTTGAAACATTACCAAATTTCGAGGAAAGGATGCTCGGATTTGACTCATTCAGTTTTACATAACTATTCTAAGAACTTCAAATTAATTTAGCAAACAATAAATATTATTTCTTTAATTTGCGAAAGAAAATTAATAAAAGTAGCCAATTTTTGGATTTGAAAAGTTCGATTTATAACTGAAGGCTTGGTTTGGCGATATTTTTCTTAAGTTTTAGATTTCTCGTGTGGAAGTGGTTATAGGTGACAGTTACTGTTACAAATATAGGGTTTTTACGATGATAATTTCATTTAAGTAGTTAAGTAACGGAAAGTGCAGGCTTTTTAATTCTTTTAGAACTTCTTATTCCAATAATAAGTTCATTTCAGCACTATAGTTACGAATATTTTAAGTTAATAAGAAACAAATATCAGAAAAAATAGTTGAATATCATGAATCAACCTTAAGGGAGAATAGCCCCGGGGAGCCAACTAAACGTGTCCGAGGGCGACATCTGGTGAATATATCGGAACTGCTACAGAGGGAGGGTCAGAGAATTTCGAGACCAGCAAATCACCATGTTCAATTCATTGCTTGACGTTTTCATCCTGATTATCTCTGATTTCAATCGTTCTATAAATAGCCGATTGGTCACTTTTAAACTACCTTTTCTAAGCCCCTCCCTTGTCAACGCATATAACACTCCCTTCGAGAAATTCCCGCCTTCGCCTTGGGTGTAATTTCTCTCTCTGTGTCAGTAAAAATTCTGTCTATGTCTATCTTATACTTGACGAAGGTTTATAAGCGGGTCTCTCTCTGATCAAGCACACAAGCCGGAAATACATGTACAGCTGTGGACAAAAAAAAGTAAACACTAGGATTATGTCGGCCGTTAGTCATCATAAGGAATCGGACCTTCTTGACTTTGTGAATAAATAACATTCTGAGTTAATTGCATGACACAAAATTTGCATAAGGGGCCGTCTTCATATTAAAAATGTTACGAACTTTAAAATTTCCAATAGCAACATCCAATTTTAATAACTTAGAAATATTAAGCACCCTCGAAAACCCCTAAATCTAAGTTTTTGTTACATTTGGATGAATATTTGACGAGTTATTTAATCGAATCACTTGATGTCCTTTAGGGGACCATCTCTAAAATAACAAGCGTAGTCTATAGGTTCGGCCGAGGGGGAAAGCGAAATATTGAAATATAAGGTAGAATATGTTGAGGAGCCCTGCAAGGGATCAAAAGTTAATGGTGTTGAAGTCTATTTTTTTAACCCTTTTTGCAAGTTTATTTCAACTGTATAGTTAACATTTTAAGTTTATCTATAAAAGTTTAAATTTAAAAAAAATTTGTGTATGTCAATCATTTCTATACTGGGCACCATTGAGTAACGAGACAACAATATTTATTTTTTATGAGAGCCACGATATGTTTTAAGTTTAGGTATATGTTTTGTTGGTAAACTTGTTTATAAAGATACAATTTTTAATTTTTTTTTATTATTTATTATCGAATATTAATCATTCGTTGGCATGCTGAAAGTTGTAGTTAAGTTTTAGTTTACATATTTGAGGGAAACGGACGTGTGATTTAATTTTTTTAAAGAATGTTTTCTGATCCATAATTTATTAAAAATTCAAACTTAATTTAATTCTAATCAAAAATAAATATATTAATTTGAATTTTTGAATTAAGAATGACAGAATAAAGTATAAATTATTGTTGAAAAAGTAAATAAATTATTATTGGTACGTATTTTTCAATTATTTTACTAGTTATTAACAGATTTTATTTTATGAATTGGATTCAAAGATTTTTATATCTAACGGGGTTGTTTCACGGAGGATCTGGCAATAGCTTTGCGGTTTTGTTTGCATGTATATTTTGATGTTTTCAACAATGTTGCCAGCAGTTTTAGAATAAAAACTATGAAAAAATACCATTTAATTCTAAAATTACAAAACATGCCATAAAAATACTAGCAAAGCGTTTCACGTTTTTTTAAAGTCACTAAAAAGATTCCATAATACAGCTAGTATTTTACGATATTTTTTTGTAATTTTTGAATAATTCTAAAATAAATTGTAAAATTACAAAAAAATATCGTAAAAATTGTTTACGTTATTTACGTCCGTTTTTTGAAGAAAAACGAACCAACTTACATATGGCAATACTTTTTGTGTAAAGAGTTAAAAATCGCAGTGACAATTTTTTCGTGTTCTACTAGTTCCATAGTACATGTTAGGACATAAAAACTTATGGTTGACATTTGGCACAAGGGTAACAGGTCATACAAAGTCATTCGAAAAAATGTTTTTTTTCTGAACTTTTGATCTCCAAAATTTTCTTGTGCCAACAGTGAACCAAAAGTGTCTATGATCCAGTGAATACATACTAAAGGGAAGTACCAAACAATAGCAAGTGATGTGCGGTGGCACTTTTGGTTGCAGAAATATTTGACCTTGAAATTGCGGAAAATCCAAAATTGCACGAATGGTCATTTATTCCTTGCGCCAACATTGGAAATGTATAAAATTAGCTGGAAAATAATCCGTATTCATTGTAGAAACAAAATCAATTCATAGACCTATGGACATTTGCTCCAATTTTATTTAATGAGGCTCTAAACTTTGAAAAAAACTCGCAATTTTGTGTTTTCTGCAAAGTTTAGAGCTCCTTAACTACTTGTACCAAAAGTTACCAGTTATAAAACTAGCTGGAAAATAATCCTTATTACTGCAAAAATAAAATCAATTCACAGATCTGTGGGTATTTGCTCTAACTTTATTGAATGAGGCTCTAAATTTTGAAAACAACGCACAATTTCGTGTTTTCTGCAAAGTTTAGAGCTCCTTAACTGCTTGTACCCAAAGTAACCAGTTATAAAATAAGCTGGAATATAATCCTTATGTACTGCAAATATAACATCAATCCACAGACCTATGGGTATTTGCTGCAATTTTATTGAATGAAGCTCTAAACCTTGAATAAAACTCACAATTTCGTTCAATTTTGTGTTTTCTGCACAGTTTAGAGCTCCTTAACTGCTTGTACCAAAAGTAACCAGTTATAAAATTAGCTGGAAAATAATCCTTATGTATTACAGATATAAAATGAATTCACAGACCTATGGGTAGTCCAATTTTATTTAATGAGGCTCTTAACTTTGAAAAAAATCCTCAAAATTACGTATAATTTTTTGGCCTGAAACATGCCCATTGTATGCGAAAATAGTGTAGTAAAATTTCGAAGATATATTTTTTAAACTATTTTTCATTGTTCCATAAATGTTTTGATAAAATGATAAAAATATATGTATGATATTTTTGGATTTGTTTTCCGTAGATGAGCACTTAACCGCTGGAACTCATAACTTTACTAAGATTAGCAGCACTTTAGACAAAGTATACGCTTTACTTACACTGAAAAACTTAAGGCATCTTCTTACATATCTTTTGCTTCAGTAAATGAGACTATAACTCTTAAAAACAGTACATCAAAAAAATGTGTTTGTAACAGGCTGGGCACTTCTAGAGAGAAAAATACACGTTTTACATTCAAACAAAAACTGTTTATTTATAACATCTTTATAAAAGGGCAACAACTCGGTATAAAATCTTCCCCCAAATTGCAGTGAAGGAAACGAGAGAACAAATAGATAAAAATAGAATTTTTTTTTCAAAGATTTGAATCTTTGGCAACTTCTCAAATCTCAGAAACGTATTAAGAGTTATGGGTCTCATTTGTTGCAGCAAAAGATATGCAAGAAGATGCTTTTCCCGTATACGTAAAGCGTACTTTGTCTATAATGTGCTGCTTATCTTAGTAAATTTATGAGATCCAGCAGTTAAGTGCTCATCTAGAGAAAACAAATAAAAAAATCATACATATATTTTTATAATTTTATCAAAACATTTATGGAACAATAAAAGTTAGTTAAAAAAATATATATTCAAAATTTTACTGAAATATTTTCGCATACATTGGGCATGTTTCAGGCCACAAAATTGCACGCAATTTTGAGGAGTTTTGCAAAGTTTAGAGCCTCATGAAATAAAATTGGAGCAAATGCCCATAGGTCTATGAATTGATTTTGTTTCTACAATGCCAAACGGATTATTTTCCAGCTACTTTTATACCTTTCCAATGTTAGCGCAAGAAATAAATGACCTTGAATTTCGTGCAATTTTGGATTTTCCGCAATTTCAAGGTCAAATATTACTGCAACCAAAAGTGCCACCGCACATCACTTGCTATTTTTTGGTACTTCTCTTTAGTATGTATGCACTGGACACTTTTGGTTCACTGTTGGCACAAGAAAAGTTGGAGATCAAAAGTTCAGGAAAAAACTTTTTTTCGAATGACTTTGAATGACCTGTGACCCTTGTGCCAAATGTCAACCATAAGTTTTAATGTCCTAACATGTACTATGGAACAAGTAGAACATGAAAAAATTGTCACTGCGATTTTTAATTCTTTACACAAAAAGTATTGCCATATGTAAGTTGGTTCGTTTTTCTTCAAAAAAAAGTACGTTCTTCAACTTTGACCCCCTAAAACTTTAATAAAAATATCTTTTGACAAAAACAAAAATATACGTGTCTAATAGTTTTACATAAAGAACATATTCTGCAAATTTCAGCAAAATTAAAAATGTCGACAATCCAAACCTGCCTGTTTTGAACGATTTTTAAAAAAACTGGCTCTTAAGATAAGCACAATAAATAAAAAGAAAACAGAAAATCGACATTTTTTAGTCAAACACCCATCCGAAACCCCTTAAAAAATTGCATTTTATTACGATGTATTATTTAATATTATTGTATTAATATTATTTACATAAATTAACATACGATAATTTTTCATAACAAAGAAATTATATGTTTGACAAAGGTTTATTTTTTTTTAAAATTCAATTCAGATCCTTTCTGCAAAAACTAAAAAGATTTATTGATAGATTTAAAAAGCACATAAAAAAGTAACATTAAAAGAACATTGAAATTAAGTTAGAATATGCAGCAAAATATTGATTTTTTCGATAACCAGAAACACAAAAGGTATTGAAAACTACCAGCAAAATATGTGGAATAGAAAGTTTAGTCTGAAATGTTTGTCACTTATGTAAAAAAATTAGAGAACATGTATGAATAATTTTTAATTGACTTTTATGGAGATTATACATTTCGTACGTAAAAGTTTAAAAACGGTTCTTTTGCAGTTGTAAAAATGGTTACAAAATGTGCTTCATGGCATTTCTTTAAAATATTCTAAACAGCATTGATAAGCAATTGGTTCATACAGTTTTCTCGAAATTGTCGACTCCCCAGTTAGCTAAGGGGTTGAATAGAGTTAGGAAAACATTATTATGTCACGGAAGATGATGTGTTTGGAACTTTGTCTTCCGATGTGTCTTTTGACTTAGGTTTGAAACTTTGTGTCTTTGTGTTTGATTAAAATTGCATTTAAGGCGATTTCGTCAAATAAATGTCAATGTACCAATTATTGGCGCAGCTAAAGACTTCATTGTAGGATGGATGGACAAGGACAGAACCTTTTAATGCAATATACACGGCTTGACGCCACTCGTCCATGGTTACTCCAACTTAGTATGGCAATTCGGAGGAAATAGGATTTATAATTTTTAAGGCAAAATATAACTTTAAGATTGCACAAGTTTATTTGATTTTAGTCTACAATAAATGATACTTAGTTAAATTACATTTAAAAATGAACAAATGGAAAATTATTTTATGATAAAATGGGCATGTATACTTAGACGTATTTCTTGAAGGTCGTACTAGGCGGGTGGGTCATAAATGCCAATTACAGAGATGCGTAACCACCGCATAAAGATTCATAAACACTTTTGCCTTTCTTCAAAAGACATAATATACGACCCACAATACTCGATATCAACATTTAATCATTAGAATAGGTTTAGAAAGTCGTGGAGTTATTTCCTTATTCACTGTAACGACATTTTTTAGTTCTAATACTTAGTTTTAGTCACAACAGTTCTTCTCACAATTAGTAGTTAAAATATCAAATAGTGCATTGGTAAAGACAATTTATCTTTTTGATACTTAAATTTTACGTTTTCACACATAATTGCAACATAACTTGAATTTGACTGAAATACTTACAAATTATAAGACAGATTGTTTTTTTTTGTAAAAAAATTCTACCTATCGTAAATATGATTAACTTTAGAATAAACAAATCTTTGGCAAACTGGTTTTTAAATTACTACTGATATGACAATATCTACAAACGATAAATAAAAAATAATACAAACTATTTATAAATACAAAAAGAGTTTGTGTTGTGTATTTTTCTGAAGAAGACAAGTTTGAGACTTGCCGTAACATGTAAAATTTGTACCAACGAAAAAACTATTTGCGCCAATAAAATCTACGTTATTTCCTTCGTGAATCCTCTCATGTTTCATGCTCAAAATTGAAGATATTTTATGAATATATCCTCTTTACAAAATATCCGAGGTTTTTTCAGCGCATTTAGGGTAAAACCGAAACAATCAATGATGTCAACATTGACAAAAATGAAAACTTTAAATCTTATGTCATCTGAAACAACTAAATTGCAATTTTCGTTAAAGAGAATTCGGCAAACTTGATTGGAAGGATGTTACTTCGAATAATGAGTTATATCTAGGAGTTAAAGAGAAATTTAATCTAATAAAAACTG
This sequence comes from Oedothorax gibbosus, assembly GCA_019343175.1. Lineage (NCBI taxonomy): Eukaryota > Metazoa > Arthropoda > Arachnida > Araneae > Linyphiidae > Oedothorax > Oedothorax gibbosus. The sequence continues at coordinate 16,686 of JAFNEN010001037.1, read as the reverse complement.
ATAGGGTTTAATATTGTTGTGATCATGGATATCCCATGGAAGATTGTTGCCAGAGCTTCCGAAGAGGTTGGAATTATTTTTTACACAAATAAATACGAAGACCAACACGTAGACAAATTACATTTTATTGACAAGACAAACATCCATGCGTTTACCAACCGGGATTCGAATGCGGGAACTAGTGGTTGGGATTTAGACGCGCTATCCACTATGCCGAGTTGGCAGCGATAAGGTTTAATGAATAGTAGGAATAACAAAATGTTGCACATAAAGAAAACAGAGCAGCACATAGCTTGTTGTACACACTTTTGGCCTTAGTTAATTGGAACTTTTTGAACCAATACAACTGCATAAATTTGGCCCTTGATGAATTCTATAATATCTTATACAGTATTCTCGATATTTCTGTTGCTAAATATATACCACGCAAATTTAAGTATCCATCGTCACATTGAACAGTCTCTAAGACAAAATCCTAAAACTTTCTGGTCCTACTATCGTAAAAAGAATCCAAATGCCAGTCCTAATCAAATGTTTTTCGATAATAAAGAGCTCACTAATGATTTTGAAGTAGCCGAGTCATTTAGAGAATATTTTTCGAGCATTTATTCTAATGAAAATGGTGATATCTCTAAAATAAATTTTTTGAATGGACAAACAACTTCTCATGATATAATCAAGGTGCACTTCACTACTCATAATGAAATAGAAAATAGTATTAAATCACTTAAGGTATCCATATACCTTAGAAAACGGAAAAATTGATCAAAATATGTGTTCTGATACTTTTGCATTAAAATATTATCTGATTTTTTATCTTTCATTTGGTGCAAGAAGATTTCTTGTACTGTAAATAGTTTTTAATGCACAGGCAGTATTTTAAGGGAAATTCTACTGTCTTCAATCTTACAATGAAATCCTTGAACTCATTTTCTGAAGAACGATTTTTTAGCCTACTTTTCTTTTTTTAATTCGAAAGAATTAAAAAAATGAAAAAGTAAGTATTGACATGCGGTCGATGTCCGTCTGTCTGTCCGTTCGCACCATCCTTTCAAAATCGGTTCTATCATTCGGATCTTAAAAATTCTTTTTTTGTTAGAAAGCTAGGACCTCAGAGACCCAACTTTCATACTTTTTGTCCGCCTGTCTGTACGTCCGGACGGACATAAATCTACTATCTATCGGCGAATTTCCCTTTGAATTTGCATTGGAATTCAATTTTGAGTCATTTAAATCACTGTTGCCAAATCAACAATGGCATGAGAAACTTTATTTATTTAAAAATATTTGAAGCAAAATAATTTTTTCATGAATCAGTTTTTTATGACGTCATAAAATGTAGCACAGTATGATACTTTGATTGTTCATTAAATGTTTACCAAGAAGCGGCAAGGCATATTTTTTGCATACAGTTCTGTTTAGTTTTAATTTACATTTATTTTTTAATGCAGTTCGGAGTAGTTTCATTATTTTTGTTATTAATAAATATTGAATTATTCTTCGAACTACAAGTAAATCGAGCAGACGATAAATAATATTAAGTTATTTGTGAAATAATAATTAGGAAAATAGTTGATTTTGCCTTTTAAAAGTTTAAATTATAGCTGGATGCTGTGTTTAGAGATTTTTTTTTTCTAATGTGTGTAAATCTAGTGTAGAAACGATTGTTGATGATATTTACTGTTATGAACCTAGTTGTTTCCCGATTAGAATTTCAGTAAGTATTTAAGTAACAGGAAAGTAGGCTATTTTAGTTCTTTAAGAACTTCTTGTTTGCATACAATTCTGCTTAGGTTTAATTTACATTTATTTTTAATGCAGTTTGGATAGTTTCATTATTTTTGTTATTAATAAATATTTAATTATTCTTTGAACTACAAATAAATCGAGCAGGCGATAAATTATATTAAGTTGTTTGTTTCATAATATGCTTGTATTCCGAGCAAGGTATTTCAAATTAATATGCTTCGATTAAAAAATTTAAAGTGCATTTTAAAGAGTAAGAATCAGGGCATGTGGCCATACTTTTTATAACAATTGTAATGAATATTTAATTTTTTACAGACTTTCAAAAAATTAAATTATTAAAAAATCATATTTTAAAGCTATAGCCATTTCAAATTATCATAATTAAATAACTACTTTGCTTAGAGCTTAGATAAAGTATGATCACATGCCTGGATATTTACTGTTTTCTTTTCTGCAAAAATTTTGTAAAACAAGTGATTAGGATTGTCGTAAAGTTGCACACAATTTGTCCCTCTTAAATTAATTAATTGCTAATTAATTTATTAATTAATATATTTTTTTATTGCAGTAAAGTATTTTTATGTTAGTTTTTATGTGCCTTATCTTCTCACAAAGTTTAAAAAGTCTATCTCAAAAATTAAAGAAAAAGTTGTCTAAGGTATATGGATACCTTAAGGCTCATAGTTCTGCAGGTCTAGACATGATTCCAGCTTTTATTGTAATGGCCAATATTGAGAGTTTTATATATCCGTTACTTATTCTATTTAACCTTTCTTTAAGAATAAATGTTTTTCCTGATATTCGGAAAACTTCCAAAATTATCCCTGTTTTTAAAAAAGTTAAAAAGTCTGATGTTAGAAACTATCGTCCAATCGCGATCATTTCTACTTTTGCTAAAGTCTTTGAAAATATTATTCACAATAAACTATCTGCTTTCACTTATCAGTTGATATCACCAGTTCAACGTAGTTATATTAAAAAACGATCAACTGCAACTAATCTCCTGTCGCTCAATAGTAATATTGCCAATGCTTTAAAACTTAATAAACAACTTGATGTCATTTATACTGACTTTGCTAAAGCGTTTGATACTGTGAATTTTAACATTTTACTTCATAAATTATTATATATTTTTTTTGATGATAAAATACTTAAATGGTTATGTTCTTACCTTACTGATAGATCAATGTATGTTAAATTTAATTCTGTTTTTTCTAAATGTTTTACTAGTACATCTGGAGTAATCCAAGGTTCAACTCTTGGACCCCTGTTATTTCTTTTGTTTATCAATGATATAGCTGTCAACTTTCAATCTTGTCTGTTATTCGCTGATGATCTAAAATTTTTTTAGGATTGTTTCATAACCTAATGATCTTGTGATTCTTCAGACAGAACTGAACAAACTGGATAAGTGGTGTATTGAAAATAGGCTCTTTCTTAATATAGATAAATGATTTGTTCTTACGTTTACAAGAAAGTTTGACCCTCATCTTAGTAATTATACATTAAATAATAAAATTATCATAAGAAAGACACACATGAAAGATCTGGGAGTTATTTATGAATCTAGTTTTAGTTTTAGTTTACATATTCATGATATTACGCTTAGAGCTTCCAAAAAATTAGGAATCCTTAAACGAACTACCTATAATTTTGACGATATTCATGTCCTTATTAATCTTTTTAATACTCTTGTTCGTCCAGTTAGGAATATAACTGCGTTATTTGGAATCCTTTAAACAAGTCTGATGTCGTATCGATTCAAAAAATCCAAAACAAATTTCTCTATTTCATAGCACGTAAATCCAATGACCTTATCGGACCTTCCAGTTTTACTACTTTAGAATGCCGAAGATCAATATCTGTATTCAAATTTTTTTACAATATATTAAACTATAAAATTGATTGTCCTTATATACTACAAGAATTTAATTTCTTTGTTCCTAGCTATACTACAAGAAATAAATAAATTCTTAAAGAACCTTTTTTCTCTAAAAACTATCTTAAAAATCAGCCATATATACAATTTATTAACTGGTTAACAAACTCCCAATAAACAGGGATTTATTTTTTGACAACTTTACGAAATTAAAAAGAGATATTTTATCGTTAACCTTATAATTCCTTTTTTTCTATTTTAGTTCTTCATAATAAACTCTTTGTTGGTGTTTTTTTTCTATTTTAATGCTTGTATTTTATTCAATTTTTTAATGTTTGTATTTTATTCTAATTCAATGTTTGTTGTCTATATTTTATTCGATTTTAGTGTCTTGCCTCTGCTATGTAATTGGAAATTTTCTTTTCTGTATAGCAGTCTAATAAATAAATAAATAAATAAATAAATAGTGGATAGCTCGTCTAAATCCCAACCACTAGTTCCCGCGTTTGAATCTCGGTTGGTAAGCGCATGGATGTTTGTCTTGTCAATAAAAGGTAATTTCTCTACGTGTTGGTCTTCGTATTTATTTGTGTAAAAAGAATTCCAACCTCTTCGGAAGCAATCTTCCATGGGATATCCTTGATCAGAACAACATTAAACCTCAACATCATGTCTGTTTTAATTAGATTAATTTCTCTTTTCATAGAGATAACTCATTATTCGAAGTAACATCCTTCCAATCTAGTTTGCCGAATTCTCTTCAACGAAAATTGCAATTTGGTTGTTTCAGATGACATAAGATTAAAGTTTTAATTTTTGTCAATGGTGACATCATTGTTTCGGTTTAACCCTAATACGCTGATAAAACCTCGGATATTTTGTAAAGATATTCATAAAATATCTTCAATTTTGAGCATGAAATATGAGAGGATTCACGACGGAAACAACGTAGATTTTATTGGCGCAAACAGTTTATTTGATAGTACAAATTTTGCATGTAACGGAAAGCCACAAGCTTGCCTTCTTCAGAAAAATACACAACACAAACTCTTTTTGTATTCAGTTTGCCAAAGATTTGATTTTTCTAAAGTTAATCATATTTACGATAGGTAGAATTTTCTTACAAAAGAACTATCAATCTTATAATTTGTAAGTATTTCAGTCAAATTCAAGTTATGCTACAATTATGTGTGAAAACGTAAAAATTAAGTATCAAAAAATAAATTGCCATTACCAACGCACTATTTGATAGTTTAACTACTAATTGTGAGAAGAACTGTTGTGACTAAAATTAAGTATTATAACTAAAAAATGTCGTTACGTTTAATAAGGAAATAACTCCACGACTTTCGAAACCTATTCTAATGATCAAATGTTGATATCGAGTATTGTGGATCGTATATTATGTCTTTTGAAGCAAGGCAAAAGTGTTAATGGATCTGTATGCGTGGTTACGCAACTGTAATTGGCATTTATGACCCAGCCGCCTAGTACGACCTTCAAGAAATACGTCTAAGTATATATGCCTATTTTAAATTAAAATAATTTTCAATTTATTCATTTTTAAGTGTAATTTAACTAAGTATAATTTATTTTGGACTAAAATCAAGTAAACTTGTGCAATCTTAAAGTTATATTTTGCCTTAAAAATTATAAATCATATTTCCTCCTAATTGCCATACTAAGTTGGAGTAACTATGGACGAGTGGCGTCAAGCCGTGTATATTACGTTAAAAGGTTCTGTCCTTGTCCATCCATCCTACAATGAAATCTTTAGCTGCGCCAATAATTGGTACATTGGCATTTCTTTGAAGAAATCGCCTTAAAAGCAATTTTAATCAAACATAAAGAAACAAAGTTTCAAACTTAAGTCAAAAGACACATGGAAGACAAAGTTTCAAACCTACGTCAATATTACGTAAGTACTTATCATCTAATTGCGTGACTAATAATGTTTTCCTCACTCTATTTGACTCCTTAGCCATCTGGGGAGGGGCCAATTTCGAGAAACCTGTATTAATCAATTGCTTATCAATGATGTTTAGAATATTTTAAAGAAAATAGCATGAACCACATTTTGTAACCATTTCTACAACTGCAAAAGAACCGTTTTTAAACTTTTACGTTCAAAATGTATAATCTCTATTAATTTCAATTAAAATTATTTATACATGTTCTCTAATTATTTTATATGAGTGACAAACAATTCAGACTAAACTTTCTATATTATACATATTTTGCTGGTGAATTTCAATACCTTTTGTGTTTTTGGATATTAAAAATATCAATATTTTGCTGCATATTCTAAACTTAATTTCACTGTTAATTCAATATTACTTTTTTGATGTGCTTTTTAAATCTATCAATACAATTTTTTAGTGTTTGCAGAAAGGATATGAATTGAATTTAAAAAAAAAACCCTTTGTCAAACATATAATTTCTTTGTTATGAAAAATAATCGTATGAGAATTGATGTAAATAATATTAATACAATAATTTTAAATAAAACATAGTAATAAAATGCAATTTTTTAAGGGGGGTCGGATGGGTTTTGGATCAAAAATGTCGATTTTCTGTTTTTTCTTTTTATTTATTTTGTTTATCTTAAGCTTTAATTTAAGACCAAGATTATTGATTTCTGTTTAGTGATTTTTTTATAAGCATTTTTGAGAAACGTTAAACATCAATTCTTACCTAGACCTTACTTTTCTTTCGCGTTTCGTGAAATATAAGGTTTTTCAACAGTTAGGAAATTTTTTCTCAGGAACTACAAAAGATATCAACATATTTTGTTTTCTTGTTTCTTCCCCATTAATAGCTCTTTGATTTAAACTGAGGAATTTTAAATATCTATGCTCAAAAAAATTATATAACTTTGAATCTAATTTTTCGTGTGTTTTTTAATACATATTTTTAAAAAAGTCACAGAAGTATTTCTAAATATTTTGAAATATCTTCAGTTTAAATCAAAGAGCTTTCTGTAAGGAGCAAAATATAAGAAAAATTATAGTGATATCTCATATATAGCTCCTGAGAAAAATGTTCCTAAAGTTAGGTAATTAAACTTAACATTGGGGAGATATAACCATCCGACTCCCCTTAAAGAAAATTGTGTGAAAAAGGATTTAAAAATATTTTTAGAAGAAAAAAAATAATGCATTGAAATGTTTTCTATTCCGAACGCCACAAACCACCGAACAAACTGAACCGATTTAAATTGAACAAAAGAAAGAAAACGCGACGCACAAGAACATCTTTGATTTAGTTTCGTTTTACTTTTCGTCGCACTAGAGCTACACGAGGGCTATTGGCCCCGGGCGTCGTAATTTAGAACCACTGTCAAGAGACGAGCCGACACCTGAGTAGGCACCCAACGCAACCGTTAAGGGCGGCATCGTACGCAGCATTAGGACTTTGGAGCATATTTAACGTGCACTTCCTCTACTCGGGGAATTATTCGTCGGACATTCTGGGCTGCACGGGCCGTTTATAGGTCGGCATTTATTTTGGCGATGCCCGGACCTGAACCTGGGACCTATCGCATGAAAGGCGACCGCCTTAACCGACTGGGCTCCCCAGCCCAGTGCATATTTGATTAAACTATAAAAGAAACAAAGAATAGTAAAATAAAATTCTTCTCGGAGGTATAGCTGTAAACAAGTTGACCTTCAAACCCAAAGATCCGAGGATCGAATGTAGTCATTCTATAAAGCATAACATCAAATATATACCGTCTAGAGATAGAGGGTTTGTGCAAGTTAAATCCATTGTGGACTGTGGAGCAAAGGCCTATAATCTTGTACGAAATCAAGAATTGGTTCCCGTCAGATATATGCATCGTCTTTTTCACGGCATTTCAAAATTAAGAGGCACGTCGACAAAAATTCGCGTATAGCTCTTATGCGATGTTTTATTAATTTCTAATCTAAGTTCTAAAACCGCGTACAGTAGAACTCCAATTATCCGAAGAGGGGCTTATTATCCGAATGTCAGAAAAAAATTATCCTCGGCCTACCTAGTAATGTTTGTCTTTGTTGGATGTCATGTCTAGCAAATCTTTTTGTACCGACCAAAAGAATTACTAGGCATGACACCCAACAGAGACTAATAGTAATAGGTAGGCGGGTATAAAAAAAAACATAAAATTTTCAACCAACTGTAACTGCTTTGACTTTTTTCACTCATCTGTTATTTATGCAAATTATCTTTTTTGAATATATATAGTGCAGTAAATTTTTGTATATCTATCATTCACCATGGCTTCTAAAATAAACCTATATATTTCAACATAAATTGAAAATTTTTTACAAAAGCTATAACTCAATTTGCCAAACGACACTTTATAATTTGGATTTGGTTGGGTTGAGGAGGACCGAAACTGGAAGTTACGTGGTGAGTTACAGTTGTTTATAGCCCAGATGTAGCTTTCGTGCGACGTTATTCAATTAACTTGCAAACTAAGTGTGTCATCCCGTCTTCTCGAAGGGAAGATTGTTGGTTGGTACATGTATTTCCGACTTGTGTGCTTGATCAGTGACCCGCTTATAAACCTTCGTTAAGTAAGACAAACAAAGACAGCATTTTTACTGACACAGAGAGAGAAATTACACCCAGGGCGAAGGCGGGAATTTCTCGAAGGGAGTGTAAGATGCGTTGACAAGGGGTGGGGTTTGAAAAGGTAGTTTAAAATTGACCAATCGGAACGGTTGAAATCATAGATAGAACGGTTGAAAACGTCAATCAATGAATTGAACATGGTGATTTGCTGGCCTCCAAATTTTCTGACCCTCCCTCAGGGGCGGCGGCAGCAGAGGGGCTAGGGGGGCTCAAGCCCCCTGTCGGGCAAGGCTAGCCCCCCCGTCGGGGAAATTTTTAATTTCGTCGGGGTAAAACTAACTTATGATATCGGAAAAATTTGAGTCTGAAAAAAAACCTTTTAACCGTTTCAAAATTCAACACTGTTTCGCATTTTCCACAACTGTCGTCTCAGTCGTGGTTCGTACCCTTCTTCTATTGACCTTGAGTGCATACCACTAAGCGGCGAAATGTAATTTATTCTCTTTTATCGTCCCACCACCCCAAACAGTGGGGGTGTAGCTGTAGAAACCCTCTAAAAGCTGAGAAAAACAAAAAAAGGACGTTCTTTTGAGTTTCCAGCTAGTATCATATGTCACCACTGCAGACAAATTTATGGCCTCGGGGAACTTGTCGTGGGGTGCATAGTTGACCTTCGTAGGAAGGTTCATTACCACTAAGTGTTTTCTTCAGAACGGATTTACTTAGTGCACTTTTAAAAGATTTGCTTTTTTGTAAGAAATAAAGAATGTAAAAGAACAGACTACTTGTTGTATGTTAAACCTCAATTAATTTTATTGGATTGTTTGGAAGTATTTTAATATATATATATTAATTTTAAAAGAATGATTTCCCCGATTATTGATATTTTTTTGTGTTAAAATTAAATAGCAGCAAATTTGTTGTTTGTGCTCGTCTCGGCACGTAAAAAATGCAACGCAGTTTGAAATCTCTTAAAATGTTGTTTTCAAAATTGCTTTCAAATTTTGTACGTTTTTTTTAAATACAAAATATGTATATCCTAATCGGCAACTTCAAAATTTTGTAACCCCCCCTCCCCCTTGAACAATCCTGGCTACGCCACTGATTCTAATAGTTCTCATTCCATGAGTACCACTACCACGGTATTTTGGAGGTAATGATGCAAAAAAATATAATCTGTAAGAATCCTAGACTAGGGTCACCTCGATTTTGTCGTCCAATACCTGTACAGTTTTGTAGAGGAATCAACACTAGCTGAATTTACCAACACGTAGGGAATACTTAGAGCTAAAAAAATGTAATTTTAGCCTAAATTAGTTTAAATAAGAAAAAATAGGGCTTCATACTTCTAAAAACATGTAAAATTAGATGTTTTTAGCCCATTGGAAAACTTTCAGAGTTTAAGCCATGTTTGTACCCTTTTGTCAAAATGTGCATCCCTAAAAATCATTTGGCAAGGCATCCCACTGTTTGTTTTGTGGAAATTTTTGAGGATTTGTATCGAGTGTAAAAAGAAATCTGTATAGTAGCGCGTTTATCTTTAAAAAAGTTTGAAATAGAATTTTATAATTGAACAAAACTATTAATCGATTTCTAAATTTTTTGATTAATTGCGTTTTTTGTTTCATTTTTGAATATTAATAATAACCTTGCGAAGTGTTCACGGTTTTATGTTGATTGTTGGTTATATTTGGACCAATTCGAGAATGAATATGTTAAAAAAAACTTTATTTTTTAAATTATACCGAAGCCCACCCGTCGGGGTACGCCAGCCCACTCGTCGGGCAATTCCTAGCGCCACCACTGCCCTCCCTCTATAGCAGTTCCGATATCTTCACCAGATGTCGCCCTCGGTCACGTTAAATTGCCTCCTTGGTGCCATTCCCCTTAAAGGCATCGCTGTAGAATCGCTTGTGTCATGATGTAGAATTCTCAAAGATTATTATTTAAATTTTTCCTTTTTTTTATAAGGTGGAGTTTGTTTACTAAGTTCACATTTAATCGTGGAGTTTGTTTTTTAAGTTCACATTTAATCTCGTAAACAACCCCCTAAGAGGTAATTAAAAGGAATTTATGATTTACTGAGCAAATTATGGATGAAAATTTTTTAAAAATGGGATTTCGCATAAACTTCTTGTCTTGAATTCGTTTCTGTAAAAATATAAAGAGTTTCTATTTATATATTTTTTAAAAAATAAAATAATAATTATTTTAAAATATAATTTTTTTTTAAATAATTCAATAGTGTATGCATTTTGTTTGGGTTATTATAATTTCTACTCAGAAAAAAAATAATCAGTTCCTTATATTAATTATTTACAGATTGGAATAGTTTTTTTATGTGCAACTCATTTAACATTAGGGCCCCTAAACTTTGGACGTCTATAACGTATTTAATAATGCTTAAAAACTAACAAAACTTGGTATTTCGTGTTAAAATGTGTCATAAATTTAAAATATGAACTCAAAAAGGGGTGTTGCCGTTGAAAATTTTGAAGTTGGCATCATATTTAATATGAAGACTTCCCTTTATGCAAATTTTGTGTCAACTTAGAACGTTATTTATTTACAAAGTCAAAAAAGTCCTATTCTATGGATGAACAACGGCTGCAATAATCAACTTTTTTTGCCACAGATGTACCAAGTGTAATTAGACAAAAGTATTTGTAACTTAGTCACGTATTCTCCCAAGTACACTCTCTAACTCCTTGCTCCTCTCTCCACCGTTTTTTTTGGCTGTATAAGCTTAAGCATGCTCATTACTTAGATCATTGATTTATGTTTTTTGTTTAGTTCGAGCATCACCTATAACTGGGTACGGCATACGAACAATTGCATGCAAATATTTATTTAGTTTTTTTGTTTAATTCATATGGATTAATTATCTGCAATAATGTAACAAGTAATTTCATAAGCAGGAGAAAATGTATATATACCCCAGTAAACGTCGTAATAGAAATTTGAGTATATCAGTTATATTTAGTGCGCAAATCATATTCATTTACCTATGGTTTGGTTAGAGAAATATCATATTACTTTATTTCGAATCTCAACACATTGCAGCCCCTCATGGCAGTTTTTTATTGTATGTTTTGCATTTATTGAACGATGTAATTTATTTAAGCCTATTGTTCTTATCTTCAACATTTTAAAAAACTGATTTATTGATTTCTTTACAGTGTCCCACTGAGGATATAAATTGCAAGTAAGTGGTTGAATATTAAAATCAGAAATTATACGTAGTGAGATGCAAAAGTTTTGACAATGACCTCATTTAGCTGTAAAATTTACAATTGTGATAGTAGAACTACAACCCATGTAAACATATTAAAAAAAATTTGAAATGCTATAATCGAAACATATTTGTTTGATTCTCTATAACAATAATTTTTTGCATAAAACTAGAAATTTGTATGTTGCAAATGTTTAGACACAAATACGAGATTATGCTAATTATTCTTCGCATCTGCAAATTTAAAGTAGATAATGGTCTAATTTAGCATATTTATTGATGAAGTGTATTGTTTTTATACGATTAATTAAAAAAACACGATATCCGGTGAACTAAAATATTTAATGAAATATTACTGCATATTTGCTTCAAATTTACAATTTCACATCTCTAAATACGAACCAAATGCCTACCAGTCCATGACCTTAAAGTTTTGCCACGAATTCGTTGATTTGGAGACATGCATTGACCGATTTTCATGATGAAAAGTGCAGTTTTTCCCATATTTAATCACAAAAAAGCAACATATTGTTCTTTTTGTAATTTAATACAATGCAAAGAGAGTCACCTCTTCAAAAACGCTAAAAAAGTCGATCTTTTCAACATAAATTCACTCCACACCATTACGAAAGTTCCGTCTTTATACTGCAGTTTGCAATTTCTTTGAACCAGTTAAGATTTAACCGGTCTCTTTAGTGCTATTTAAATAAGTTCGGTTTAACCGAATATTAAAAAATAAGCTTTTAAAAACACCGGTTTTTTCCCTTCAAAAACTCTAGCATCAAGGTGGGACGTTTATAAGGGTGTGGAAAGAATTAATGTTGATGAGACAGACTATGTTTGTCGTTTTTGGGGAAGAAAAGTCTATATCTGCATTGCACTAAAGTGCAAAACCGATCAATATGTCGCTACTTTGTGAATTTATATGGAAAAGACTGCACGTTTCATCAAGAAAATCTGTCAATGTATGTCTCCAAATCCACGAATTCGTGGCTTCAAAACTTCAAGTTGATGGACAGAGGCATTGGGAACGGATTAAAAGATGTTAAATTTTAAACTTAAAGCAAATAGGCAGTAATTGTTTATAGAACCTTTGGGGCATCACGATTTTTCATGCTTTTTGTCCGTCTGCCTGTACGTCCGGACGAACATAAGTCGACTATCTGGAGGCGAATTTCCCAGCTACATAAATAGAACGGACAGCTCATTTAATAGCAAAGCAGCTTCCAAAAATGTCCTCAACATAAAAATCGCCAAATACCTAATTTGAGGAGAAATGTTGCTACATATGGCAACTTATCGTTACCATTTCGTTAGAACTACGCCAATTGTCACCAGACTTGTAAGTCAAATAAGAGTAGGCTGGCAAACCGAAATGGTGACTCACATACGTTCCCGTTTCTAATATAAGTCTAAAGGGGTACATACATTAAAAGAAAATAAATATTTTTAAAATCCGACTATTAGAACGAAAGTTAGAGCGACGAAAAGAGAGAGATTAAAATATCCACCATGTCAATAACCAACTTCTATTACAACAACACTCCACAAAAACATACTTATTTTTATTTTATTTTAAGGAATTTTTAATAAAAAGGTCAGGTAATATTCAATTTTTCAAGTAATCTTAAATAGACGTACAAAAGCAAAGAAATAATCTGATATCTATAAAGAAGATCTTAAAACACTTTACATATAAAAAAAAACTTAAAGCATATTGTGAACATGCATTAAGCAAGCAGATCTGTGACAAAATAACTATACAAAGGAAATAATAATTCTTCGTCGGAACAGCTGCGATTCATAACTAAAGTAAGAACTACACATTTGTGCCAAGTTAAAAGCCAAACTGTTGTCTAGTATACGAGTCTAAAAGGAACAAACAAACACACACAAAACTTCATTTTTATTATTACAGATTAACACTGTTGCTGATTCGTCAAACCCACGAGAAACTTAATTGAAAATTAAACTCTTGAAGAAAGTATTTATGTGCTATAAATTGGTTTGGAATGATGTCATATCACAATCGATGGTTAATTTTGATGGTTTATTATGATGGTTCCTTTTAATGGTTCATTATGTATGGGAATGTTCCACATAATTTTTAATTTCAGGTACAAAAATATTGGTGAAATTTAGTTATTTAAAATCATTTTACCTATGTGTAAAAGCGCTTATAAGGGTTCTAGAATTGAAAAAAAAGGTCCAACAAGGCTAATTCGCGAACAAAATAAATAATAATAAGGGATGTCCTTTTAAAAAATGGTTTCAAAGAAACTGGTTCAGACGACCTTACGAAGGAATTTGATTTTTAATGATATTCAAGTAAAAAAAAACCGTTGGTCTTAAAACCAATTTCGGTTTTCTATCCCAAGATCAAGTAGACGGTAAGGAAGGGAAGGAAAAGATGGTAATGAAATTCATTGTTTTTCTGTCTTTATGTGTTGAAACTAACTACAGTTTAACGGAAATGTTGTTTGTTACTAATTTTACTCTCTTAAAAATAATTATAGAAAAACAAACGATATACCTAGCCAAAATCAACCTGAAACCTGTTGGAATGTAACGAAAGCAATAAAGCCACGCAGCTCATTTTAATAAGTTTGTGAACTTTTAGTCTAGTTAGCGAAGTCATGCGAAAACTAACTGAAATGTGAGATTTCTGCAATCCAGTTTTCATGATTGAAGAATTACTGTAGCTTCATCCAGTGCCTATCTTCACCTCTTTAGCAATGAGGCCAGGTAATCAAAACCCAGGGATACACAGTTCAGAGAAGAGAAATACACATCATAAATATCAAAAGCCAAAATTTTAATGAAAAAATTTGTTAAAACATGGTATTAGTCCAATTTAAAATTCAAATGAATGTAATTTTTAACCAAAATATTTGTTAGTTTGAGTACTAAACTAAAAATTTGACATTCGGGACAGGGGACGGTAAGGAATTTTCTTCAATGTTTTGTGGCCTTAATATTTTTGGAATTTCTTTGTTTTGTAATACCGTTTTATATTTATATAAGGACCAGTCTATATTAGCAAATTAAGAAAAAGTGAAAACGAAATATTGATTTTTTTCATAAGTTATGCCCAAGGGACATAAAATTGAAAATTATGGTAGAATTGCCCATATATTTCGGGTTCCGAGTGATACCGAACTGGTTTCTTCAGTTTTTGATAATAAATTTTTACGTTTTCACACTTAATTGTAGCATAACTTGAATTTGACTGAAATACTTATAAATTATAAGGTCGGTAGTTCTTTTCTAAAAAAAATCAAATAAGAAAATTCTACATATCGTAAAATATGATTAACTTCAGAATAAACAAAACACTGGATAAACTCATTTTTAAATTACTGTTGACAGGACAATTTCTTCAAACGATAAATAAAAAAATAAATAAGCAAAATAAAATGCAAAAAAAAAAGAATATTACAAATTATTTTTTTGTAAGATCCGGTTTTAATATATATTACAGAATAATAAAAAAAATACATTTTGATTCATGTGTCCAAGGCATCACTAGAAATATTTAAGATAAAATAATAAAAAAAATTGTCAGTAAAATCTCTATGTTTAAATATTTATTTTATTCAGAAAATGGTATTTCCAAGAAATCTAGAATCACTATAAATCACAATCGTGAAAATAGCGAAATTTTTTTAATGAGCATGTTTTAACGTCATGAGTGACAGCAGTGCCAGCGACATTTTTTTTACCTTCTCTAATTAGATTTGTTTTGGTGATAATTTGATCTAATCATTTCAATTTAATAAAAATATATTGGAATTGCTAAATAATTTCGTACAGTGCATGTTTTCATAGCAATTTCTTTTGCTTTTTTTTCATATTGCTCGTTACGTTGTCTTTGTTCTCCTATTGTTCATTTTACGTTCTGCAATTTATTGTACTGTGATCCGCAGAATAGTTATATCTAAATACTAAAAAAATAATGTAAAAAATATCCGCCAAATATAACATATCCTCACTGCCCAATATCCTCGGTTTTTACCGAGCATTTAGAGTAAAAACGAAACAACCAATGAAATCGCGATTGACAAGAATGAAAACCGGAAATGTACGTCATATGATTTTGGCCTTGGCCTACAAGGCCCGGGCCTAGGGGCCCAGTCAGGAAGGGGCCCTTAAAAGGATACAATCGCCTAAAAAAAATGAAAATCACCATTCGCCAAACTCCGAAAACCTATCGCCCGACGGATTATAATTCTGATAAAATAAAATGTGCGCCCAGTCAGGAAGATAAAATAATAGGTTTGTTACTTTTTGTTGATTTAATGTTAGATAAGTTGATTTATAATAAGAAGGGAAGAACTTCCTACACTTTTCTCCAGAAATAATAAAATCATTGAAAATATTTAAGTGAGTTTCTTTAAGTAGTGTCACAATGGAACAATATTAAGTAAGTTTATGTCATTATATAAATAAAATGTTTTTAAAATCTTTTTTGCACGTGTTTACGAAAAGTAGATAAACATTTTATTAAAACATTTTATTTAATATAATGACATAAACTTACTTAATATTGTTCCATTGTGACACTACTTAAAGAAACTCACTTAAATATTTTCAATGATTTTATTATTTCTGGAGAAAAGTGTAGGAAGTCCTTCCCTTCTTATTATAAATCAACTTATCTAACATTAAATCAACAAAAAGTAACAAACCCAGGGGTGCCTACAGGGGGGGTGTCAACGACGCAGACTGCGTCGTTGAAATTTTAGGGGGGGGGGTCGAAAAAAATAGAATTTTTTTAATGTAAATGGTTTATTTTGTCTAAGATACAACTCTAACAAATTCTTGTTCTCTCTAATCATTTGTCTCCCCCCCCCAAAACCAGACACCTGGGGGGGGGGGGGGGGGCATACCAAAATCCTTAAGAACATTACGCAAAGAAGAACATATAGATAATGGGATATGGCGTCGGCGCCTGACGATATATTTCTGACATTTATTACCCATAAACAACCCATCACTTCTTTAAAGCTGAAACAAAACACCTGCATCTGCCCTTCTCATGCCATAAATCTCACGCAGTCTGTATAACATACAATTCGATGAAATGATGACTCCCGCATATCTCTATTTACCAATGACATTAGTGCAATATTCCCGCTTAGATTGTTGTTTTCGAAACGTAGGGAAGCATCAAATCATAGATACACTTTATTAAATGCATCTATTTGATCTATTTTAAACTAAATAAAGTTAAAATGCACTGCCCTATAAATACCCAGGAGCTTATTTT